>JAHWXV010677251.1:0-11647 GCA_024586415.1 Phrixothrix hirtus
CATTGAAGTTGTGCTGTCAGTGTTTTTGTATTCGCTGTAGTGTAAAGACGTTTGTTTCGGATTGTGCACCCCCAAGACATACCACTACGCGCCGCCACTGACAAGTGAATGGGAGTTTTCCGGAAACTACGGAACAAGCACAACGTCGTTCGTCCTGGTTAGCTTAATTGATAGTCTTGGCAGCAGAGCTTCAAACGAAAGCGAATAGGGAGGTAAAGAAAGCGGTCCGCTTTCTTTACCTCCCGTAGTGCTAGTTGTGGTAGGTCCTACCAACAACTAGCACTATGGTTTTTTCACCTCCATCGGACACATCGGGTCTCTTTTGACGAGGAAATATCGTACGAGTTTGGGCAAAATCCTATTTCTTCTGCTCGAAGGTGGTCAAGGGAAGTTACTCAATTTAAACCGGTACCTATACATAAGTGGGGACTAAATTTTTAGGGAATACCAAGGTTTTGTCGGTAGCAGCATTTTTGGAACAGATCAAGGAATTGTGTGAGACGAGGAACATTTCCAAGTCTTCTATTTTGACTTATGCTGGCAATTTATTCGAAGGTGAAGCTAAGGCATGGTATAGGTCCATTCGTTCTAACATCACTTTGTAGAAAGTGTTGGTCTCTGAACTAATAGCTGAATTTCAACCGCACGACTATGATAGCTTCTCGTACAAATCAAAAAACGTACGCAGGGTAAAGACAAAAGGATAGGGGTCTATGTTGCAGCTATGACAAATTTGTTTCGGCGTTTTACCATTCTGCGGGAGAGCATCCTCCTGTATTATCGGAACCAGTTGGCTTTGGTGAAAATTGTTTCGGTTAGTGACCTCAAGCGTTTATGCAGGAAAATAGAAGAAACGTGTGCTTCGGCCGACCAATTTTCTCCTCCAGAATCGGCTTCATTAACATTAACACCGGACTTGGCATATCGAACCAAAACATCCTCTTGCCAAGAGATCACTACTTCAAAAAAACCCTCCATTAAGGAAAAAGGTAATACAAATGTATTAGACCGCTCCTGCATCTAAAGATTCTTCTTCATCATGATTGTTTTAAATGGCTTTGTAGAACATGACATTCATGGTATTGGCATTGATAGAGATCCAAGTGCATTGAAATGCGTCTAACGCCAGGGTAGGCACAAGCAATGTCCCTTAGAAATCGTCCAAAGAAAACCTTTTCACTAGGTAAACTACAAAGAATGTTTATTCTATTTATCCATTCGCCGACAAACGCATAACATAGGTCTTTTCTGTTGCACTAACGCAATAAACCCTTTAACGACCTCCAACTCCGCTTGATATTTTGTGTATGATATATAAAAGATACCATACCGCGCGTAGAAGGTAAGAGATTTGAGTCATCCAAATTGGTTCTTCATCCGTTTTAGGACAAAGCAAAGATTTTGAGGGATTCACTCGGCCATGTCCAAAAAAGTGCAAGGCAAAGCCATTATAAGCTCTCCACATATCGAAGCTGATAAAGAAGCCTGGTTAAATGACACTGCAATCGACAATAGAGTTCCTAAAGAACGGTTATAGACAACTTCCATAAATAATTCTGGTAGATTTGTTTATGGCTCCAAATAATCATATATATTTCCACATGGTACGCCGACCTCGTTGATATTTTTTTTTGAAGAGAACATGACGTCTACCTCGATCATATCATTTGGACCCCCAACAAAAATTTAAGATGACTGCTTTTACGGTACTCGTATCAACTTCCTTAAGTTAAATGGGCGCCATATTGGAATTTTATGTTGCCGAATAGAATTTTTTATTCTATTGTCAACGATCTAAGCTAACTTATGATCGAATAAAAAATACCAGTAAAATTAACTTTTTTAATATTTTAGTCGCATAGGCTTGCACGGATACAAACAAAATTGGTTGAAATATATTTTAGAAAACCTTTATTATTTAATTCCTGTAAAAACCGATTCAGACTATGCAGTCTCTTGCATGCGATTTTATTGCTGCGATTACTCGCAAGTTGCATGCAATTATGTTGCATGTTGCCTAGTTGTTTACAATTATGCTACAAACTGCGTGCGGTGCAAAAATTGTCAGTAATATTAAATTTTGTACAACGTATTTTTAATGTTGTAGGATTGCACGCTATGATTTAATATTTAATGTTAAACTAATTTCCCTCCTTTGGCTGAATTGTCAAATATAAGCGTTTTTATATAAAAATATTATAATTTACGTGTTAGAAACATAATCTACAATAGTCAACAGTAACAAATTTTATTTATAAATGTATTAGATATTACCAACATAAAATAATGTTATGGCAACACAAAAATTCCTAAAAAATCACCAGAATTGCATGCACAGAAATAGAAGTTGTCCTAAAGCATGCAATTCGTCGCATGCAATAAAATTGCCCGCAAATTGCATCGTGTGAATAGATGTTTTGATGCTATTCGTTGCATGCGATCAAATTGCATGCCTGAGATCGCATAGTCTGAATCGGCCTTAATACTTTTTGTTAGTAACATGCTTCTCAGTATTACGTAGGTACTTGAATCACAAAAGTATATCACAATCTGTCAAAACTCAGGTACTTCAAGTACACAGTTATTTGTATTTAAAACGTTATAAATTATGGCGAATTTTATAATTACTGAAAGCTACGATATGTTTTGAATATTTATCAAATGTCATAAATATCCCCATCTTGCTGCTCGAATCTATTTAACAAATTTTCTGGAAAGAAGACAGCCTAATATCAAAACGTTTAAAAGACTAGACCAAAGCCTACAGCGATATGGAAGTTTGAAAAAGCCCGTCACAGCCAGGGAAAACAATTTATTAGTGGAAAATCATAATTACAATAATGGCGTGTGTCGCGGCTAACCCAGGAATTTCTATGCGAGAAATAGAAGCACAGGCTGGTGTTACTAAATCAAAATCATCGCGAATTTTAGGAAGACATAGATTTCACCTCTACAAATTGCGTATTGCCCAAACTTTGCGGCTAGAAGATTATGATCGCAGAATAACATTTTGTAGGTGGTTTCTTCGTAAGAGTACTGAAAATAATAGTTTCACGACTCAAGTAATATGGACAGATAAGTCTTACTTTTCGAATTGCGGAATATTCAATCGACACAATGAACACCACTGGTCATAGGACAATCCTCATGTAGTTCCACGTCTAAATCAAGTTCGATTAAGATTTAATGTATTTTGCGGCATAATGAAGAATTATTTAATTGGACCCATTATCTTTGATGGCACTTTATCTACTCAACGTTATTTAGAAATTCTACAAATATCATTAGAAGAATTCATAGATTACCTACCTTTAGCAGACAGGATTGAATTATGGTACCAACAAGATGGCTGCCCAGCCCATAATTCAAGAAACGTTTTAGATTATTTAAATGATAGTTTTGGCAATAAAGTAATTGCCACCAATACCAATGTTCGATGGCCAGCCAGATCAGCTGATCTAATGCCTCTAGACTTTTTTTGTGGGGCACGCTAAAGAATAAAGTATATGGTAGTAATGATAGCTACATTAATGTTGACGAGCTGCGCGAAACAGTGATAAAAGCGTGTTCTAGTATTAGTCGAAATACGTTACGTAAAATAGTAACTCAAAGTATTGTCAAACGGTGTTAACTATGTTTAGCTAATAATGACTAGCATTTTGAGCATTTAATGTAATTATTAAGATTAGCTTTTGTTTATTAAATAAATTTTGTTTGTTTTTGTTTCCATCCGTCTAAGCTACTCGACTAAAATGTTAAAACAATTAATTTTACTGGTATTTTTTATTTAATCATAAGTATCGTATATCGTTGAAAAGAGAATAAAAAATTCTATTCAGTAACATAAGATTTCAATATGGCGCCCAATTAACTTAAGGAAGTTGATACGAGTACCGTAAAAGCAGTCATCTTGAATTTTTGTTTGACATCAAATTTAAATTCGCATTGTCCAAAACAGTGACTTATATTACACTTTTGTTCGTTTCTCTTATACTTATGAAGATATTTGGCGTACAAGAAAATGACACTTTTTCGTTTTTTTAAGTAGCTTCTGACGTGTTCGATATTTTGAATTTTTTCAAAGGGATTTTAAATCAGAAATTAAATCTGCAAAATAGTCTATTTAACTAAATCGCTATCTTCAATAATAAGAAAGCTACCATGTAATGCCACTCAATCTGGGACGCACTGTACATATACATTTCGTTAATATTGATAATAACTAAGACTTTTGATTATTATGCAGTTTATAAAAATTTAATATTTCTGCATTGAAAAATATGCTAAAATTATCCTAGTTGAATTTGCTCTCCAGTATACGAATCGAGATTTCCACCTCTAGAGCAGTTATTTTGCAGGTGAAATGGTATTTCAATTCTGCAATAAGACTGGTCAACAAAAAATAATAGTATACGGAACTAAAGTGCCTCTTTTAATTCCGAGAGAGAAAGTTTATTTTTTAAGCGACAGCGAGAGAAATAATCTCTCGAGGGATTAAAAAGCACATTAGTCCTCAGGTATATACGTTATTTTTAGCATTTTCGAATAATTTGAAGTCAAAGGGTCAAAGAAAGTAAAATTTCATGATTTTGACATTAACAGTTCTTTTGATTTATCAACGTATGCTTCACGGAAAATGCTATCGCTTCAGCAATATATAATTTTGATTCGTTAATTTTTGTTGCTGCCATAGATTTACTTTGTTTATGCGGGATTTAAAGTACTTTAATTCCCTTGGGAATTAAAATAACATTTAAACCCTCTCTTTTGATTAAATGTGCCGCTTTAGTCATGGAAACGAGTGACTAAAGTTGGTGTTTTAATCCCGAAAGTGCAAAAAAACTATCTAATCATTGAAGATAACGTTGTATTTTTCTAAATCAATTTCTTGTCCTGATTTCAAATATTTACTTCGTTTTTCTCTATCACGTCATGTTTTTGAGTTATGATCTATCAAAAATTCCATATAGTGTTGTACAAGTGTGATTGTAAAACAGTAATACGAGGACTGTTTGACGGAAGTGTGGCATATCATAAAACACAGGTTTAGCATGCAATTTTTAATTCCTTTTCAACCTATTTCCCTTCGAGTACTACACACTTAGTTTGATGACTTTCCAATTTATTTAAGGTCCAAAAAATATTCTTTTGGTAACTCGTTGCAGCAATAACTTCTTTAGTTGATGTGAATCTTTTTCCTGCGATTAATTTTTTCAAGTTCGGAAACTAAAAGTAGTCACTTAGGACTAGATCTGGTGATTAGGGTGGACAGGGAAGCAATTCGTTGCGTAATTGAACCAATTTAGCGGTCGAAATTTCGAATGAATGAGAGACAGCGCTGTCGTGATGAAAGAGCACTTACTTACGTGCCACATGTGGGCATGTTTTTTAAAGTTGACATCAAAATAGGTCAATGCTTCAGATAATATTGGCCAGTTATTGTTTTTCCTCTTTCCAAATAGTCAAAAAGATTATGCCTTTAGAATCCCAAAAAATAGTCGCCACGGATTTATTAGTCGAGTTACCAATTTTAGTTTCCTTTGTTCACCTTCCTCTGGTGAAATCCATTCTTTTGATTGTTCATTTGTCTCTAGAGTGTGGTGGTGGATTGAGAATTCGTCAACGGTCACATATCGATGAACAAACTCGAACGGATTACGTTGCAACATTGCCAATCTTTGATTTGAAAGTTGAACATGAATTCTCATTTGGTCACTGTGATTAATCGCGGCAACCCATCTTTCTAAACCTTTTCCATATGCAAATGTTCATATAAAACATTGCGTGCCCGTTTGATTGTGATGCCAACATCATCAATTATCTTGAACACCTTCAATCGTCGATCAGTTATTACCACATCATGGACATTTTCAACGATCTTCTTAATATTGACCGTTAGTAAGGGTTAAGGGCATTCACAATCGTCAGTGTTCATATGGAGAGTTTGAAAACCATTCCATGCGATGGAGCAGATTCACAGTAATATTTTCGTAACTTTTCCTGTTTCTTCCCCGTTTTTCCAAGTAAAAAATAATATTTAATTAAAACTTGGAATTCACGTTTTTTAATATTTACAAAGGAACACAAACTTGATAGATTTGTATGACTGTCAAGTGTATACTATTTCACAGATTGGCATGAAATTTGGAGGTTAATCCTTTAAAAGATTGTAGTCAATGAATAAAGAATATTAAGGAATCGCTTCTACCTATCAAACTTACGGTACGCGTATGTGTCCAGTTTTTAAGCACCATCTGCGACAGACGCCATTATGGTCAGATACAGTTAAAGTGACAGGTCGTGGAAGTTTTTATTAATTGTGGGTGTAATTTTGAGGATATTTATTTATAATTTACTGGAAATCATGGGTGAATGTGCAACTTACGGTTGCACTAATATAAGTGGTAAAAAATCGCTGAGATTATCGTTTTACAAGTATGTTTTTATATTGGTGATTGTTAGGTTACCCAATAATATCGTTAATTTTTACTTACTGCGTATATATAATAAAATGTATTGATGCATTTTTTATAAGGTTCAATTGACTATATTTAAAATAAAAATTATTTAAAGTCGAATTTTTCTACCTGTAATGTTTGTTTATCTGTTCATAGGCATGCATACCTTTATTTGTTGCGAATTGTTATTAATTTTAAGTACGCACACCAATGATAGAATAGTAAACACAAATTTGACGTTTCTCTCCTATACTTACAAGCCATGCACAAAAATGTGACAACATTGTATCAGCTGTTTGGTGGAGTCCTACATTATACAATTTGATCCCGTTATATTCAAGGAAAACTGACGTTTAAGAAAGGACGTGGGGGGTTAATGATAGAACTAAAAACGTTACATAAAGGTCTTTAATTTTTTCAATTGACATGCGTTCATTGACATGACCTGCAATACATCCTCCAAGTTTAATTTATAAAAGTACATATTGCTTTCAATAACTTTGACATTTCAATCATAGACACTGTTTTTTTTTTGGAATTACCAACTACTAAATCTCTAAAAAGTATCAATGAAAGCTTCTTTTAACAATAATTGAATTTCTTTTGAGTGTGCATTTACTATATTTTGACGTCCCTTTTCTGGATCCCTTCAATCTTGTTTGCCTGGTTTTGATAAATAAGCGGGTAGATTTGGAAATAGTGACGGAATGGCATTTTCTTTCAAAGTTGGTCTTTGTGAAAGGATTTGTTTTGTGCTACTATCTTCTTGAGGCTAATTATCATACTAAACAACGTCCGAATCACGAAAATGTTTGCAGCACACAACCGTGTTTGATGATGGAATAAAGCCTATCCGTGGAATTGTTTGAATCCATTTATTCTTTAAAAATTCGTTTTCTGGGGAACGAAATACTGTTATATATTGATTATTTTCTTTTAATGCAGTCGTAACTTGGAGTACAAAACATCTCCGTCGCATCTAAAACGAAACATGAGAATCAACAATTAAGAAATACATATTTGTATTGAACCAGCAGTTTAAAAACTGCTAATATTAGTTATTATGAAATTCAACTTTTGCCATGTACGATCATTAATAGGAAATAAACAAGAAAAGTGGAAATATAATGCAATAAAAATTAGGTTAGAATAAATCACATTATTAGGTATTACATTTTTAATTGATGCACAAGTACTTACTGTGAATTGTTTATACTGATGCATTGTATTAATTATTTGTTTTGCTTCACTTTAAATAATTTCAAAGATTATAAAGTTTAGAAACTGCATTAAAACAACTCTTGGAATGATCATACGTTTGGTTAAGAAAGGGCTCCACGCAACGTTGCCAAATTTTAAACAGCATGGCTTGTAAGTATGGGAGGTTGTGGTATAACATGCTAACGCCGCCATCATGGTCAGAGGGCTTGGACACAACTTTACGTGTTTAGGGCACTTCCTTAGTATTGTTTATTCGTTGGTTGAAGTATATGCAAATATTTTCATTTTACCGATATCAGAGCCATCTAGTGAAAAGTTACGCTTCTCTCAAATAGCTCTCATGATGACAGCTAAACTCAATATACAAAAGCTAACCTAACGTTCTCTTATCTATGGCTAAACTTTAAACTTATTTATTGTAACACAGTTTTACTCATAACAGTACAAGTTGGTAAATATAATACAATGTAAAGGTAAGGGCTAAAAATGTTTGGATCTTTACTGCACATATTGTACGTTGTTCTGGATTATTCCTGAATAGCATCAAACTAGTCGGTCAACACTGACTTATTTCAAAAACCTTGATAACGATGTTTCATTAGCTTAATGTTTTACTAGTACCTTTCTGCTTATTCATGGAATTCAAATGAGAATGCAAAAAGTGCACTTAGCAGTTAGTCAACACCTTTGATATAACCTGGAAATCTATTCTTTCCTAGAAAGTCCTTTTTAAATACAATAGCAAAGTTTAATATAAAATTAAAAACAAAATGAAATCAATAAAATAATGGCGCAAAATATAAACAGCTCATCTAATATTGTTGGAAAAACTTTTACAACTGCGTTTATAAATAATTACGATAAACGTATACCTAAAATTTGTACGACTTGCTTGTTGGTAGAAAAGGACAATTCACATGCATTTTTTATAGAGTCCGTTAAATTGAAACCAGAGGAAGTGTCACTTTGCAACAAGTTACATTACTGTTGCCCTGAATTGGTAAGCATGTATGTATATTAGCAGCATTTGTAGGTTTCAATTGTTTTATTGATAGGATCTACGTTCTTATGCAAAGGCAATACTATGTTTTAATTGTTTTAATATCATTACTATTATATACGAATTTATTCGAAAATATGAGAAAATTAAAAGTCAACTGTATAAAAGCTTCCCTTTAGAAGTACCTTCTATACAAAATTTTCTTTTACTGGAGACATATAGATCCACTGACCAAGACAAAATTAAATTAGAAGAAGTTGATATATCTGTTTCCGAAGAATATCTTTTCAATAAACTTATACCAAACCAAAGTATTACAAAAACATTTAAAGGTCCACAAAATAATTTTGTAACTAACATTAGAATCACGCCTTTGAAATGTTTGTTTTGTGATTATAGTTGCACTACAAATGAAGCTTTGAAAAAGCATTCGTGTGACAAACCTGTGAAATGTTTTGTGTGTAAATATAGTTGTATTAAAAAGAATATATTAATAAAACATTTGGAGACTCATTCTGTAAGAAACTGTATCAAATGTTCTATATGTGATTATAGTACCATTCAAAAGAATCAATTGCAAAGACATATGAAAATTCATACTGTAGAAAAACCCTTTATATGTTCTGTGTGTGATTATAGTTGTACTGTAAAGCGTAATTTGCGAAATCATATGAAAATTCACACCGGAGAAAAACCCTTTAGTTGTTCTGTGTGTGATTATAGTTGTATTGTAAAGGGTAATTTGAGAATACATGCGAAAATTCATACTGGAGAAAAACCATTTAGATGCACTGTGTGTGATTACAGTTGTGTTCAAAAGAGTAATTTGAAAAGTCATATGAAAATTCATATTGGAGAAAAATTCTTTAGATGTTCTGTGTGCGATTATAATTGCATTCAAAAGAGGGATTTGAAAACTCATATGAAAATTCATACTGGAGAAAAACCATTTAGATGTACTGTGTGTGATTATAGTTGTATTGAAAAGACTAGATTGAGAATACATATGAGAATTCATACTGGAGAGAAACCCTTTAGTTGTTCTATTTGTGATTATAGTTCTATTGTCAAGTGTAATTTGAGAAGTCATATGAAAATGCATACTGGAGAAAAACCGTTTAGATGTAATGTGTGCGATTATAGTTGCGTTCAAAGGAGTAGATTGAGAATACATATGAGAATTCATACTGGAGAAAAACGCTTTAGATGTTTAGTGTGCAATTATAGTTGTATACGAAAGAGTACTTTGAGAACACATACGAAAATTCATACTGGAGAAAAGCCCTTTAGTTGTTCTGTGTGTGATTATAGCTGTATCCAAAAGGGTAATTTGAGAAGTCATATGAAAATTCATACCAAAGAAAAATCCTTTATATGATCTAAGTGCCATTATAATTGTATCCAAAAGTGTATTTTGAGAATATATGAAAATTGATTTTAGAGAAAACGGTTTAGATGTTTTGTGTGCGATTATAGTTGTATTGTAAAGTTTAGTTTGAGAAGTTGTATGAAAATTCATACTGAAAAATACTTTTGAGATAAACTATACGCAATTATAGTTGTATTAAAAAAGAAGTTTGAAAAATCTTATGAAAATTCATATTAGAAAAAAAATCTTGTAAACTATGAAGTATATAAAAAATATTTCATACAAAAGTTTTAATGGCATTTTATACTCTATATAGCAGTACATTCATATTCTCTAAAAATACCCATTTTTAATTACTTCCTACACCGATCCTTTAACTTTTCATATTTAAAAATTTTGCGAGGACAAAAATTAAATAATATTAAATTTAATTTTGTCTTGCCCAAAATTCCTTAAAAAAAACAATGTTAACTAGATTATTTAATTATATTGTGATAACATCTTCCATTAAACAATTTTTTATCGTTACCATCAGACCTGTTAATTTAATTTTTTTAAAAATTCTAATTACAATAATATTTGTTGATAAAATATTGATCTTTAATGTAAAGGCATGATGTAAATAAAAACTATAATTTTGTATTTTATTATGAAATAGTTAAACTTTGATAATTAATTATTAATAATATCTATGACTATCAAGGGAATATTACAAAGCGTCCTCCGCCGACATTGATAAAATTTTTGATATAGATCTTTGAATGAACTAAAAGGCATATCCATAAAAATCTGATTGTTTTAGTTTGAAATAAAGAAATATTATTATTATTAATAATTTAAATGTACAAATTTGGTAACAATGAATTGACATGATTCAAAATATTTTGCATCATTTAAAAATACTTTTTCTGCAATTTGTAAACACAGATGTGCTTAAGTTTAGAAATAAATTTTATTAATTCAATTTAAAATATATAAATTATGTTTTCTAATTTCTACTACTTATGGGATATTTTATATTTCAAAGAAATCGGTGCAGTATATTTTTACTTCTTACTGGGAACTCAAAGGGTTAGTGTTGTGGTAGAGTTTTAATCTATTTAGGCATAATGTAAAATTGTCATTTTAACCGAACAAGATGAAACGTTCTAATATAATGTTTTTATAATGGTAGTAAGTAATGAAATATAACGTATGACATTCGAAATTTCGAAGTTCATTTTCACCCCTTACACATAACAATCACAAAACCCTGAAACTCCTAACTTGTATTTTGATGTATAGAATTCTCAAACAAAATTTTGCGCCGATTGTAATATGAGATTATGAGATGACCCCTAAATTGGGATTGGAGCGGTGGTTTGGCTAGGATTTCAAACAAATTGAATATCTAACATAAAAATAGGTACCTACAACCTGTACAAGCTTTAATTTTTGAGTTATTTGATAAAAAACAAAACCTTGAAGTTAAATTTCGCCCCTTAGATAGGCTTTGCAACATATAAAAATCTGGTGTGAAACAACACACGACTTTCTCTTACGCACATATGCCACATATGCCAATAGTGTCCACAACTTATTAGATTATTGCCTACGTTT
>JAHWXV010677524.1:0-10557 GCA_024586415.1 Phrixothrix hirtus
TTTTAAGTTTAAGTTTATTCATTGTTAGCTAATAATCATTATTTTAAGTTTGTTTGCACTGAGTGAATTACTTATTTATTTTGTCAATAAATTAGTATGATAACCTGTACTTTCAATTCCGCCGTTAACCGAATCGGACAGTAAATAAAAGTTCGTTTCGAGACCGCAGTTCGAGCGACATCATTTAACATAAACAACGTCCTTCGTGTGAAAACCTTTTACATGTCATTCTGGATGCCCAGATCGCCAGAGCTAGATTTCTAACTACCCAAAGAACCACCCCTCACGACTAAGAGCTACCACTGGGTAGAACGCAAGTTCTTAAATTCTTCTTATGCCATTCAGCAAGGACTGAAACATCACAAAGATAGCATTAACATGGGAAGCTATGTCCCAAGAAGTTATCCAAATAGTTATAAGGGGTATGAATAATCGAATAAGGGCAAGGGGAAGGAACACGACTTATTAAAAATACCCCATTAACTTAAAATTTGTTTGTTTGTTTATTGTATCGTATTTAGCGACTCTACTACTTCCGTTCAGAATTTTACTTTTTAGATTGGTGTGAATATAGCCACAAAATATTTTCAGCGTTTCTCTTATTAAAAAGCTTAAAAAAACATTATAATGCAGTTTAAAATCATTAAAAAGAGTTATAACTTGTGGAGCATCAAATGAAAGGCAAATGTTAAAAGTATTTCGATTTTTTTGCCCATATATATATATATATATATATAAAATCTGAAAGACCCTGTGTGTGTGTGTGTGTGTGCGTGCATGTGTGTGTGTGCGTGCATGTGTGTGTGTGCGTGCATGTGTGTGTGTGTGTGTCTATATATATATATATATATATAGAGTATTTCTGATAATGACATATCTTTTAGGGGGTGAAAGGAGATCATACAGACATCACAATATGTCTAAAATTAAAGGCATTATGAATACCAAAAAGTTCTTTTTTTCTACTAATATACAAGTTGCATATGGTTGTATTGAGACTGTTAACTCAATGATAAAATTATAACCGGCCTAGCTAACATTTAAATTACAGTAATGTGAGTAATTTTACAACTACAGCAGGCATAATTTGATTTATTTACTGCAATAAATTATTGATGTGAATAAGGGGATTGCCATTTCATACAACTGAGATAATTTAGAATAAATAAATTTTTTTAATGATCTTTAACAAATTATTTATTAATAACTGACAAATAAAAATAGTTTTTAATCATTCATCATACTCAAAGTGTGTTTAACTGTAAAAGCAATTTAAGTAATTGTTTATTGAAATTTTTTAAATAAACTGCAATTTTACACCTAAAACTCAATTATTATTTTTGAAATTGTGACATCATCCTATGCTTAAAATAAAAATATTTATGCATTTTTTTAATACAATGGCTGAATAAAAATTAATTTTATGCTGTCCTAATTTAAATTATTATTGAAGAGACCTTGTTTTAGAATGTTTTAGGTAAATAACATGTGTTATCGGCTAATTATTAGTTGGGAAAAATTTGTTTTAATACTTTATTATAAAATATGTTAATAGAGTCTAAAATTAAACTGTTCGTTCATTTTAACATTTTTACAAGAAACAAAATGAATTGTGCAAAAGTTACAGTTCAAATATCTTCACAAAAATATTCAAATAAATCACCATTGTTCTAAACACATACTTGCGCATGACATATGACTGATATGTATATTCTATCAAACACATTTACAAATTGATGTTAATCTTCATAATTCCTTTACCAAGTTAAAAGGAGATATCATCTTGCAGTATCTTTTTATGTCTGTTTCAGTTACAAGAAATATGTATAAAGATTATTGTACTACAGAAATGTTTATTTAATGATCAGCATGTACTGGAGGTTATTTGTGATATTTAAAAGTATATTCATGGTCGACTCGTCATTATTCAACAAAAGGACTTTTTGGTATTTGTATTACTTTTAATTTTATGCATATAGTGGTGTTTGTATGATCTCCTTTCATCCCCTAAAAAGAATGTCATTATCTGAAATACTCTGTGTATGCATATATTTACATGATATTTTTAATTTTCCATTAGCACCAATAGAGACAGTTTCATATCAACTAGTGTGTAATGGCATTTGTTAAAAATTTAATTACGGTATTATTTTATTAGTTTAATTTGATAAAGTGTAACTTTATTTTTATTATAAATGTATTGTCGGAAGTGTCAACATGTAATTAGTGGCATAACAATACAAATAATTTATGCAATGTGTATCTTAGTTTATAGTTTATAAAAACATATATTATTTTACCCTAATTGGTCTAAATAAAATAAATTCTGTTTCTTTATTTGCAAGATATAACTGCATGGATCTTTGTATGTCTGGAATTTTTGTTTTTATGCATCGTCTAACATTACTGATGATTTGAGAAATAACATCTCGTTTGGAAAGATCCCTTAAAGCTTTTATATCTTGTTCAGTTTTCGTTGTACTTTCATATTTTTTAATCTATAAATTTAAAATTATATAAAATAAAACTTTTAATTATATTTAATCATACTTTTTTAATCCACTGTAATAGGTTTTCTATTAACAAAGACGTAATATGCATAATAAATGCTTCACAGCTACATTTTAGTTGCTTATCAATTTCTTTACGTGAATCAAGTAAGTATTCTTTAACTTTTGGAGTTCCTTCAAGTAAAAATTCTAAAAGGGCATTGTTGGTACTAAATGTGAACAAGTTATTTCGGTTTTGAATTAAACCAACAGCTGCGGTTTTTAGATGACTGAAATCTAAGCTTACTTCTTTAACAACAAAGTCAACTTGGAAGGGAACAATCTGTTCTCGTAAAATTAATAAATGTTTGATTTCAAAAAGGCTACCATCCAAAGGAGTCTGAAAGAATAAATTATAGTTATTGAACAAAATATTTAGACCAGTACTCCCAACTGCTATTGCTGATTTATATTTTTAAAAGAATCCTTGTTCCATTTGTAAAGGTCATTTTATTATAAACAGTTGTGAAAATGTATGCCCAAACAAAAAGGTTGGGAAACACTGGTTTCAATATTTTACCTTTTGTCTGGAAATTTGATTGGCTGCTTTTGTTATAGTTTCTACACAAATCGACAATGCCTCTTGAGCTAAACCTTGAAAGATTTCACGATCCAAACAAACATAAAGACGGGAGAGGCAAACTAATGTTCGTTTCACTGTAGGATACCACATTCCATGCAAATCTGCTGGTGAATCTAAATACAAAAATTATTTAAGTATAAAATATGCATTTTAAATTACACCTCGGCACACAGTATCTGATTTGTTGCTATATGTAACTACTTGGTGTCTAAAATTTGATTGAATCTCATTGTCAATAGTTGTTTGCAGTCTTTAGATTGCAATAGCTAAATATAGAACTAGATTTCAAAAGATATAGTCTTTGCAACAAGATCTGTATGTTTCATTGTCAAATTCATGATTTTGTGCACCCAACATTATTTTTATCATCCTCATCTACAGTAATTTTTGATATAAAAAGTTGATCTTAAGATAAAAGAATAATTGTAGAAAGTTTTTGTATAATTTTTATAGAGGTATAGCAGTATGTAAAAGAGGGCTGCTGAAAGCTGCAAGAAAAAGAGTTGGTAAGAAGGCGTAACCCTGAGTAATTATTTTTGTTATATAGTCTCATATTTAGTAGGGCAAACCAAAGTACGCTGGTACTTTAAGAAAATTTAGTTATATTTTAGATAGGGTGCAGTCCGCTGAGTCGTTACTAGATAACCAGTTAATATAGGTATCATAGCTGTATCAGAGAGGGCGGAAGCATAGCAATATGTAAGAGTTTAAATTGGTTTCAGTAAATGCTATTAACGAAAAATCACTCGTGGAAGTTTGGATAAAGTTGATGTATTTTTGTTTTTAAGCCGCGCACATTTTGATAGTATATAGATAGAGTTTTTAATTTGGAAGTTATCGTGCGACTATCATGTTTGTTTTCGAATGGTTATATATTTGTAAGGTCCTTATCACAAGAAATTTTAACTGAATTTGCATTATCAGACTTTTTAGTGGACAGTGAGCCTCCCCTAGTCCAGACATATTTGAAACTTCCCTCTTTCTTAGCTATATTTGTTTTCCACGGAAGATTTCTATTACCAGGTGTTAGGTTTTCGTTTATAAATATTCTACCATTTCCAGCATTTGGAATGTTATCGCTGTTGTACATTATGGCATTTTTCTTATTATTTATAAATGTCTCATGTATAGATCTTTTTAAAAATTAGACAAGTATAGGAGGTGGTTTACTTGGATTTCTTGAATTGGATAAGTGATGAATGACTTCAACATTTTCGTGATCATATTTATCAATATTAAGTTTAACTGTACAGACAACAATTTGTCTGTTATAATGGCCACAACTGCTATAGTTACATATCCACATCAGGAGTTCAGATAATAGATTACCATTAAATATTGCAAAGTGTAAAACAGTAACATATACCAAAAGGAAATCGCATACTGAATTTGCATATACGATAGAAAAGACAATACTGTCGCGTCATTCTTCCATGAATGAACTGGGAGTCATCTTAGATTACAGTTTAACCTTTATTGAGCACATTAATCTAAAAATTGTTGAAACATTTAAAACATATGGATTTATAATTCGTAACTGTCATGGATTTGATGATATTGTTACACTGAAGACTCTATATTTTTCATATGTTCGTTCAAAGCTTGAATATTGCTTCAATGTTTGGAATCCTTTATATAATAATCACATTCAGAGGCTCAAAACTATACAGAAGAAATTTCTCAAATACTTGGGTTTTAAAGTTAATGGGGTTTATCTACAAAGGGGTTGTGATTATCAATCATTACTAGATAGTTTTAACCCTTTAGTGGACATATTATTTCCCGAGCATGTTGTGGTAATTGGTGATATAATTTGAATGTACCAGTGTTCCTAATATCTGGAAACATAATTTGCAAATTTTTGTCCTCTTCATTTTTTTTAAATTACATGTGGGATATACGACGTACAACAATTAAGTAATGAGACTGATTTTCTTTGCAAGATTTGGCAACCCTGCAGCTTGTGCAGGCACTCCATCTTTAACCTTGATTTTTAAGCTACTTCTAGTCCAAGCAGCACGTTGATGCGGCCGCTCAGTCGTGCTGTAATAAAGGAACACGTGTTTTTGTCTCTCGTTACAGAAATGGAATTGCGAAATATTGCGCAGCGGTATACCATTTCTTTTTGTGTTAAATTGGGCGAGAATATGACGACAACTTACGGTAAGCTTCAGAAGGCTTTTGGAAATGAGGTTATGTCAAGAACTCAAGTTTTTCGTTGGCATAAAATGTTTTGTGAGGGCAGAACGAATGTTGAAGATGAAGACCACAGTGGATGACGATCAATCTCAGGGACTGATGTCAACATGGACAGGGTGCATGAAATCGTATGATCTGATCGAAGATTATCCATTAAAATGATGGCACAAGAACTCAACATCAATCGGGAAAGTGTTTGCCAAATACTAACTCAAAATCTGGGTATGAGAAAAATTTGTGCAACGATGGTCTCCAAAAGTCTCACAGACCAACAGCAAGAAACACGAAAAATGTGGCAGTCAATTTGTTAGAGTAAGTGGAAATCAATCCAGATTTATTGAGCCGTGTTACCACTGGTGATGAAAGTTGGTTTTAACAGTACGATCCAGAAACAAAACATCAAAGTTCGCGGTGGTGTTCAAAAGGATCACCCAGACCAAAAAAAGGTTGCTATGTCAAAATCAAAAGTGAAATGCATGCTTGTGTGCTTCCAAGGAGATTGTTCATAAAGAGTGGGTGCCTCTTGGCCAAACAATTAACCAATATTACTACAAAGAAATTGTAGAAAGACTTCGAAAATGAGCTCTCCGTGTCCGTGCAAACATTGCTGATAATTGGATTCTTCATCATGATAATGTGCCATCCCATTCTGCACTGTCTGTACAGCAATTTTTAACCTCAAAACGCATTTCAATACTACCACAGTCACCTTATTCACCCGATATCACTCTGTGCGACTTTTTTCTATTTCCAAGAGTCAAAATTGTGGTCAAGGGACACCATTTTCAAACAACAGAAGATGTCCAAAAAACTGTAACGAGGGTCTTGGAGGACATTCCAAAAGAAGAGTTCCAGAAATGTTACCAGCAGTGGCAGAAGCGCTGGAGTAAGTGTGTGCAAACAGAAGGGAACTACTTTGAAGGAAATTACACTAAAGATGACTAAAAACATAAGTGATATTTTTTTCACATCAGTCTCATTACTTAATTGTCGCACCTCATATACTTCCCATTGACCATCTGTAAGACATGAAAGTAGTAGGGGTATCAAAACATCATACACAAAAAATTGCAGACACTTAAGCTATAACTATTATTTATTCATATAAAATACATAAAAATACTATATCACTTTTTTGTGGTATTTTTGGAAAGAAGGTGTAATACACAAAGGTACTTTACATGATGTATACAAATATCTCATTCTTTTTTCTTTTAGTTTAGTGCTGCATAATCAACATCTTCTGTAGGTACCACCTTCATTTGGCATGGCAATAGCTTAATACATTTAGTTTTGTCCTGTAATGGATTTACTCTGTTGGGCAAATATACATTATTATTATTATGTGATTGCCTACATTTGTCAGTCGTACATCGTCAGGCATGCATCCCTTTTTGGCTAGAAAAACAGGGCATCCATGATTCTTCCTGCCACGGTATCCAGAAATAAGCTGCCTAGCTAAGCAAATGCGATATAATAATTGATCGTGTTCATGTCGTTGATTGAGTCTCCTCATCACAAAGCTGTTGACAATAGCCACATCTACTAAATAATAAAATATCCTATGCCATCACTTGATGGACCTCCTTCCAATAGCATATTTCCCAAAACTGATCAAAGTGATCAATTCCTCCCATTATAGCATTGTATTCAGCTACTACATCTTTGAACCATCACAGGTTTTTCTTGTTACAATTGTTGTGTTATGCGGGTTATGCACATTAGATAGAAAACTAACGGGTGTATTATCCTTCCATGTTAGAGCTGCTACACAATTTCTTACCTCAAATATAAATTCGTTTCTTTTTAATTTCTTATACAATGTTTTGTTCTTTATACAAGCTGGTAGTTGTCTATGATGTGATGGCATAGTCCCGCAAGCAAATATTTCTCTACTCAGTAGTTTTTTCATGAAAGATACAGATGTAAAGAAATTGTCAACGGCTACAATAGATTCAGTATTTACCACATCTTTTGTCAAATCCAAAATCACATTTTCACCAAAGTTCCCTCTTTTGATTCAGAAGTTTTTCCTGTGCAAATTTCCAGCTTTATAAGAAATTCCGTCTTAGCATCTGCAAGACACCACACTTTGTACCCTCTTTTGCACGGTTTTATGGGCATATATTGTTTATATACTTTTAGCAGTGAAAACTTGTGCTATTGCTTCTACTCTTAACGCTGGATCAGAATTCCAATAATTTTTCAAATGTGGAAGATCATGAATGGCCATTAGTATGAGATAACCAAGAGAGGCTTTTATTTCATCTGAATTAGTGTCTTTCCAGTAAGAAGTATCTTAGTGTTCTTTGTATTTTTGTAAAGCATGCTGATTTGTTTCTAAAACTATTTTTTCAATGAGTTCTTCGTCAAACAATGATAAAAAAAATCTATTTCCTTTTTGCTCTAATCAACCTTCAATTTAGCAACAGAAATAAAATTGGACTTTAAATTATCAAAATGTGATGTAACTGATCCCATTCTTCATCATCAGAATTATTATCACTACAATCTGAACCTATTTCATCAACTTCAGCAGAAGCATAACTGATAGAGAGCACTTTAGGATGTGCATTCGCAACCGTCCTTTAGAACTGTACCTAATACTAAATTAGTTGTATTAGAATTACTGAAACTAGTTCCAGGAGTTGGATCTAATTCTCCAAGTTCAACATTCGCATCTATCTGCCTCTTGATCAGAATTCATTTTGTTATCCGGCAATGAAAATAAGTAATCTAGAGCTTCCTTAGTATCTTTTATGTTATTTAGGTTCCACTTCTTCATCTAATGTATAAAAAATAAAATATTAGAGTTATAATGCTAATCACATGTGAATTTGTATATACGCGCTTTACATAAAAGTGTTAATATACAGCTCAACAGGAGGCACGCTTCCCACTTACAAATTACTACACAATTTTCCTGCAAACATTTATATTGTGCAGTACTAAATTATTTTATATTAAGAATATACTAATATGTTATAAAATTATAGCAAAAGTCTTATTACTACCTCAGAAATGTATTATAAAGATAAACTTCGAAAAACAAACAAAATGATAACTAAAACCTGAAAAACAATGCACCTTTTGTTTTCAAGAATGTCAACGAAGTGGGTAACAGCATTACAGATATTAGACAATTCTTTTTTTGTTTACAATAGTATACTATAGATGGTAGCACAAACTAATTGTGGGAATTATTCTTTCCGAAGAACTTTGAACATATTTAATATGGCGAGAAGTATAATTCCCACTGCCCACTAAAGGGCATGGAAAGCCTAGCATTTAGAAGATTTCTTTATTCTTTAATATGCCTGTATAAAATAATACACAATATTATTGATTGCCCAGAATTGCTTCAACAAATTAACTTTAATGTTCCACAGTTTAATAATAGATACAGTTTAATGTTTTATGTTAATAGACCAAGAACCAATTTACCAGACAGATCCTCAGTTAACGTAATGTGTAATAATTTTAATAAAATTTGTGGTTCATGTGATATATTCTTGAATACTAGGAATGAAATTAAACGTATTGCATACATGAGATATGTTATAATCTTTTAAGATAGTATTTGTACTAATTGCACTTTATTTTTTTGTTTGTTATTTAGCTATTACATTTTCCACATATAACTCAATTATTATATATTTGCAAAATGTATGATTATGTTTTAATTATGTATTGTATATAATATTACATACTTTGCTCTGTAAAGGGATGTTATAAAAATCTATTGGGCAATAAATGCTATTATTATTATTGTTATTATTACTAATATCTTAAACATGAAATGTACTTAAAAACATAAATATGACGTTGTTTTTATTGACAAAATATTATGTTACCTTTAGAATACTTTTTTGAATCAAGGTCGCTAATTGTTTTAATAAAAAGTAGTTCACACATTTCTTTAATCTTCTAAGTTCGCTTGTATGTCGTAAAACACTATTTCTTATTAATTATAATTATTTATGCATTAATTATTATAAACTTATTTGATAAATATCTTAAATTGACATAAGTTTTATTTACATTAGTTTGTATGAATATACAAACATACAAATTACCCAAAATTTGATGAAATTCATTTATCATTTAGATTTTTAACTATTTTCAAAAAATTTCAATTACACAACACAAGTGGGTGCAAATTTTAATAATATGAAGATATTTATCAAAAAAATTTAACGTCACGTTAAAGTGGCTTTGTAAATGTGAGATATTTAAAAAATGTCTCCGTATTCAATAATACAATTGTATACATATTAAAAATGGTATCTATTAAGTACAAACCTCGTTTTTATTTTAAACATTTTATAAACTTGCACAACTAACACACCACTACAAATTTTAAGGAAGAAATATAACTTTTTATTTTAAATAGTAATTAGCGGGTATACTTAGTAACAACTTAGAACATTCATTAATGGTACTTTGAAATCATATGCATCATACTGAAACCGTTTTTTCAGTTTCGGTAACTGGTTAAAGATGTATAGTTGACCAGCCATTTCTTGTTGAATGCAATAGATCAAGTTAAAAAGCAAGGAAACTGAAAACTTTAATTGCAAATATTTCAAAAATTATGCAATTTAGATACATAGTTTATAAGCATGTACTTTAATGCAGTTTAATCCAGGAAACCCTCCCTGTCTACCTTCTGTAGTACATTGTTTGATGTCATTTTAAATTTTTTGTTTTTTTCTCTACTAACTAGTAACTATTTTTAATTTTAGCAGTATCTAACTCCATATTTAAATTTTGATATAATACTATTATGTTGAACAATTTAATTGTTTACAACAACATAAAATAAACTATTAAAAATCTGTAAAATTTCGCTTCTTATTAAAAAACCAGAAACAATTTTGATTAATATTGCAATTGAAATTCAAAATAATAAATCCATATTTTTATAAATGCAAAAATTTGCAAGATTTTCAGTTCAATTTAACAGGGTGTCTACCGAGTTTGAAAAATTAAAATTCGTTACTTTTTAGTGACTTTTCGGGACCTTCACGCAAAAAACTCGTGACCTATAAAATTACATAGATTAATATAAATTACAATTTATTAATTTTATTTTACATTAACTCAATATAAACTCAATATAAAATAAACAATTTATAAACTTTAATTCGAAAATCCAATATAGTGCAATTAATAAACAAAATAATATTCAATTAAGAAATTAAATATTCTATTTTACTTTTATAA
>JAHWXV010677596.1:0-11140 GCA_024586415.1 Phrixothrix hirtus
TCATCACTGTGTTAATTTTTTTAATGTAGAACATTTCCAAAAAAAGTCTTTCTTTATAATCAATAGAATGATCTAAAATTTTTATATCATCGAAATTGATATTATGATCATAGTCATTAGCATGAATTACTAGGGCGCGTCTTCTTTTATTCAGTTTACAGTTGCTCCTATGTAAAAAAATTCTACTTTTAATCCAAATTGATGTTTGCCCGATATAAGTAAGTTCACAACTATTACAGCTAATTTTGTAAATTACGTTTGATTCTATATATATATATATATATATATATATATATAAAATATATAAATTGATTGGAAAAATTATAAAATTTTGACCTTGGTATAAATAAAATTTAAAACTTGGGAGTTAGAGCCCTGTGCTTTCTAATGCATCAGGGAGCAAAGAAGTAAACTTGTCGCTTAGTTAAATGCAGAAAAGTGAATCATGAAGTTGACTCTAAGTGAAAAATGTATGAACTGCTGAAGGTGATTGAAGGCCAACTAAATTACCAAAATTTTGGTAAATCTTCGCTAACTCTTGCAAGGCGAAGTGCTCCAAAGTGAAATTCTTTATAAGGTATTTTACTTTTACAATTCCTGTTGCTTTTCTTTGCTGTACAGCACTGCAGAGATAAACGGATGTACATTTGAATACATGAAATAAATTCAATGTAACATTTTTCTCCATGCTTTGCAATGTCACGCCACAATTAAGTAAGTGACATACTTTATAGAAGTTTTACGAAACTTTTGACAATTTCAGTGATCTTCAAACATCTTCAGGCAGATCTCAAAGGTGTAATCATACGTATCTCATTTAAAGATAACTTTATGCAAATATAAAACCACGCATAAGTTGGTGTGCATTTAAAAATTACAGTGTGCCACACTGTATTTTACAAATGGGCAATAAGCTTTACATGTCAGACAGAATTCTTGATGCATATTTTAAAACTGCCTTATCAGTCACTAAATATGTTTACATAGTGCAAATAAATATGTTTATTTATTTTCTTTGTTGATTAGTTCTTAATATTAGTTAGTCTTTTCAAATTAAGTTCATTATAAAAGATCGTAAAATCTAATTTACAATAATTAAGGTGTTCATTATTTCCAACTGTTTGTTATAAATGTGTTCGTTAAAAGCAATTACAAAATGTACGGTAATAAATGATTTGAGATTTTGTTCATTATAGGCGATATTTCATTATATCACGAGTTCGCTATAACAGTTATTTTGTATTTTCTGTATTGTTGGGTATCAGAATTTTTTGTTTCATATCAATCGCTAGTGTCCATATTTTTTGTTACTAAAGCTTATTAATTTTCAGTTTTGTGTGTTCATTAATCTAATTCCATTTAATTGTAAGTTGAAAATCATAGTTGTGTAAATAATGGATGGATTTACTGGTATTGAAATGACAAAAATTGTTTTAATTTACAGTGAAGCATTTTGAACACTTGTAAAAAAGTGTTTATTTTTTATGAATTTTAGATAAGGAAATATTAAAATTATGCTACTTATAAAAATCAAATATGGTTTGTGGTGTAACTGAATGTCTTTAAAATTTTTTGTTTGTGTAAACTATGAACGACTAAAAATGTAGGCCATTAACATCACTTACTAATATTAGGATAGGTTAGAATACACATAAAGTAAACATACCATTTAGTGATTTAATATTAAAATAACATATTATTCGTCTATGACACGGAAAATTTGTCTAGACATTTATTTGTATTTACATTTTCTGCAGTTCTCAAAAGTCAACATTTTTAATTTTTTCCAAAAAAGTTTTATATTCTATGGGATTTTATTGTTAATGGGCGTGGTTAGGCATCTACAGTACTGTGTTAAAGTTTGTCAGTGGATTTTAAAATCATGCTGTATAAGTTCAGGCCTTACTAAATTTTTTATATGTAATTTACGTAGGTTTCTGTTCATCTAAAGCTTTTTTATATTTTAATTGTTGTTAAATCAAAAAAGCAGTAGTGTCTAACAAATTTTTGATACTTCATGTACAATTTTGTATTGCTAATTTTTATTTCGAATTTAATAAAGAAGTTGATAGCTATTCTTTTAATTTAATTAAACAATCTAAAATCCACGATTCTCCCTCCGAAGAACGTCCTGAAGCATCAGCAAAATTTAGTTATTTCACAACAGAAAATGTTACACCATAAACATTGATGCAATAAATAGTAATAAAACGTAATATTTTTGTTTTTCCGTTTTGATTGAGCAAAAAATTAGTCTCAGAATATCAATTCTTATTGTTGATTTAAATATTAATAAGAATAATTTTCAGATTGGTGGCATGGAAATAGACTTACCACGTTTATACCAAATAGTGCAATCACTGGGTGGTTTGAAGGAGGTAATTGAAAAAAAGAAATGGCCAAAAGTTGCTGAATTATTAAAAATTCCAAAGTCGGCTCAAGATAGAGTAACAAAGCTGGATGATATTTATTGTAAATATCTTTTACCATATGATACCTTATCTCCAGGTTTGACTAATTTTATTATAATTGGATGATATCAATGTTATTTTGTTTTAGCTGAAAGAGAAAAATTATTTGATGAAGTAGAAACTGAATGGGCCAAACGAGAGTCTCGTACATTACTTAAATCACAACAGAATATTAGTAATCGGGATAATAGTCCCAACAGCTCAGAACCAGAGTCTAATGATGAGTTTGATGAATGTATTGTTAAAGGTCGAAGTATGGCCTTAAATGCTTTTTATCGTATTGCCCGTAATACAATGAGTATGTGGTTTAAAACTACGGAACCTACTGCACAGGAGGTTAAAATTGATAATTAAACAGTATTAATTATTTATTAAATGCTTTCTATAGGTAGAGCAAGAATTTTGGAAACATGTAACTGTAAAACAGAATCACATTTGTGTACATTTTGGATCTATAGAT
This sequence comes from Phrixothrix hirtus, assembly GCA_024586415.1. Taxonomy (NCBI): domain Eukaryota; kingdom Metazoa; phylum Arthropoda; class Insecta; order Coleoptera; family Phengodidae; genus Phrixothrix; species Phrixothrix hirtus. Next base: position 2,932 of record JAHWXV010677596.1, read on the forward strand.
TCTGGAAATTGGGGTTATGGTTTTGCAGTTTCAAAGAATAGTCCATTTGCTAGGCATGCTTGGAATTTAAAGGTTTTAACAAATAATAGTTCTTCAGTTTTAAGATCCATGGGGCCTGTGATGGGTGAGTAGACAGGGTGGTAATAAATTTTAGTTGTTTAGAATAAAGTTAAGGCCATAGATATCTGAAATAATTGTGAATAATTGAACTACATTTATCTAGATTTCTGCTTGGGTTTTATCAGAAAATTTGTCATAATCTTTTTAAAATAGAGGGCGGTCTGATTAGTGAGGTAACTAACATAGAGATGGCGTCATAATCTATGCATGTGTGTCATTTATCAAATCTATCATGTTATAAGACAGCTGTCTAAGTTGCAGCCAAATACGTTGCGTTCTTTGTCTCTTACAGTTGTTTAAAGTAAACATATTATGTTGTTTTGTAAATATGGACAAAAGAGAATTTTGTGTTGTGATTAAACACTTCCATATCGCCAGGAAAAAACGCAAAGAAATTAAAGAAGAGTTAGATAATGTTCATGGCGAATCTGCGCCATCATTTAAGACAGTTTCTTTCTGGGTGAATGAATTTAAACGTGGCCATACGAATACCAAAGATGAACAAGATCAGTACATCCGAAAAAGGCTACTACCGATAAAATGATCACCAAAGTTCATAATCTTGTTTTAAATGATCATCTATTAAAGGTGCGTGTGATAGCAGACACTATAGGTAAATCAAAAGAACATGTTGATCATATCTTACATGACACTTGGGTATGAGAAAACTTTCAGCAAGATGGGTGCCACTTCTGCTAAGTGTGGACCAGAAATGAATGCGCACAACAACATCTGAGTACTGTTTGACCCTTTTTAAGCATAATCCTGTTGAATTTTTGCGTTGATTTATTACTGTTAACGAAACGCGGATACATCACTATACCCCCGAAACAAAAATTCAATCCAAACAATGGGTAGAAGCTGGTTACAGTGCACCAAAGAAAGCAAAAGTGGTTCCATCAGCTACCAAGGTTATGGCCACCATATTTCGGGATTCCTGTGGTGTTATCTTTATAGATTATCTGCAAAAGGGCAAAACAATCACAAGCGAGTACTATGCATCATTATTGGACAGTTGATCGAAAACTTAAAGGAAAAATGACCGCATTTGGCAAGAAAGAAAGTGTTGTTTCATTATGACAATGCACCAGCTCATTAATTGAACATTGTCATGGCAAAATTAGTTGAATTACAATTCAAAATACTTCATCATGCACCTTACAGTTGAGATTTACCTCCATCTGACTTTTTCTTATTTCCAAACTTGAAAAAATGGCTAGGTGGAAAGAGATTTTCATCTAATGAGGAAGTGATTGTAGAAACAAACGATTATTTTGAGGCATTTGATTCGTCCGATTATAATGAAGGCATTAAAAGATTTGAACGTCATTGGAACAAGTGCATCGAGTTAAAAGGGGACTGTGTCAAAAAATAAATGTAAAAAACTTGCAGAAAGTACCTTGTTTTGTACTACTTACCTAAGTTTTCAGACCACCATTTTATATGTTTATAGTTGAATATTATTTTACATACGCAGGGTGTTCCAAAAATAACCAGCTTCACGAAAACTGTGAATACTTTATGACCTGTCCTATAGAGCAAAATTTCTTATACATTTTTTCAAAAATAGTTTTCAAAATATTAACAATTATAGTATTAAATCCAACCTAGGCATTGTCCGATGTGTATTATTCCGATACATCTTGAAATATGGAACATTTGTTTTTAAAAATATTTATTCTAGAAGTTTAAGTTAAAAGGATTTTATATTATTTTGACATATTTTAGAGCACCATTTCTCAACCTCCTGTCTGCGAATTTAACCACGTAAGCGAAAATAAATAAAAGACATATTCTCCAGTTGCTCTCTTTTGACAATAGTAATTTTTAAGGAATAATATTGTTACTGGTTTACATAAAAAGAACTGGATATTTTGTTTCAGAGTATACCCATTGAACACACTACAAATTTTAAAAAATGAATTGTATTAACACATTCGCTGCACATGTATTTTTGTTAAATTCATTTATGGCCAATCGATTTTTGTTTTGCAAATAAGTTTATTTTTGGACAAATTATTCAAGGTATTAAATTTAATTGAAATTTAATTAAATTGTACTTGAAAGAGCTATCAGAAGTAAACTTTCAGTTTTGATTACTCTTTTATTGAAATAATAACATAATAAAAACGAAAATGAAATAATAAAATTTATTCTATCAAAACTTACAAAAAGAAGATTCAAATTTGACTAAAGAATATAATAAATAAGAAAACAAATACATATATTTTCAATAACGATGAAATATACTGAAACAGGGTTCCAAACGCAGGCCTGGAGAGTCTTGGCATTGGTTGCAGCAAATATTAATATTTTTGATAAAATTATGATGTTATTTGGTGTTTGAGAATTGGTAACAGCCTTATTTGTTTATATTTTTTATATAAAAATGCAGAAACACTTTTTCTAGGTGTTTACGCACTGCTCAATACATGTCACTGGTATTAAAGCAAGTCTAACATAAATATAACTATTTAAAATTAAACCTGAATAGAACTCACCATGTGAGCCGTCAGCTACCTAACAAAGATGCACAGAGCTCATCGCGTGAGACGTGAGCAGTGAATGTGTTAATTTCATGTCTCACATTTAAGATAAAATAATTTAGAATCTTGTGTTTTTAATAAATAATTTTTAAAAATTAAATATTAAAGTATTATAGGTCAAACTACTACAAAGGTGTCCTAAACAAATATGAAATGTTTTTATAAGTAGTATTAAATAACAATAGTACACTTTACTACAGTTAAATTCATAATTCCATTTATTTAGTAGACAGGATTGTATTTAAAATAAACTATATCGTTTAAATTTTCAAAATTTAAAAATCAATTTTAAAAAAAATAGTATAAGAAAGTTTTGACCATACAGATCAAAGTATTCACAGTTTTTATGATATGGGTTATTTTTGGGATGCCCTGTATATATGTGTCATTTTTCGATAATTTCCTGTGTAGAAGATGTATTGTTGGTCCATTTTTATGTTTATTTTATAGAAATGGAAGTAAACAACAAATTATATATTTATATATAAATAATATATACAGTGAGTGCGGATAGTGATGAAACTCTTGATTATTTAAGTAAAAATGCTCTAATTTTAATCATATAATTTATTTTTAATTATAAAAAGAAATAAAATAGAAAGTGCATTCCTTATAACTAAAATTTTAAAGAACATAAATTGGATACATGGGGAACATCTGTAATAAAAATACGTAAATGAGCATACATTGTGACAGCGGAAAGTCTTGATATACTAATCTAAAGATCATAAACTTAACACAAAAAGTACAAAATTAATATTTTGTTGGATGTCCTTTTGCTTTTATAATTGCTTGCAATCGCCTATGTATAGATTGTACTAACTTGTTTATGACCGAAGAAGGCAAATTTTGCCATTCTTCTAAAAGGGCCCTTTTTAATTCACTTCTGTTATAAATTGATTGCATTTGTATTTTTTTTATCTAAGATAACCCGTAAATGTTTAAAAGGATTAACATCCGGTGATTGCAGAGGTGTATTAAAGAGAAACCACATTTTTGTGTTCCATGCAGTATATTTGAGGTCATTATCTTGCATAAATACAAAATTGTCTTTTAAATTCATTGATTCAATACTGGCATGTTAATTAGTTTTTAAAATATTAATATAAACTTTGTGATCCATTATGCACTCAATAATATATAATTTTCACACACCCCAAGTGCCAATACAGCCCCACACAAAATCTGATCCTCCTCTATAAATTTTCTTTGTTCAGCTCTGCGTGTTTCTTTTACCAAACTATTTGTCTACCATCCAAACGGAATATATTATTTTAACTCTAATCGGTAAATATAAGGCACACCCAGAATTCTTGAGAAGCTGACATATTTTTAGAATACATACCAAGTATTATATTTTCAAAACGTTCAATTTAAGCTGATTTAAAATATTGAAAAATATACAGCATGTTCCGTTAAAAAACACAACTTGATTTGTTTCTAGAAATTGGTGCATGGTAGAAAATATCTGATTACCTTATGGGATTTTATGAAAAGAACTATATAATAATAATATAAGAATGAGCTTTCATGTTTCCAATATCCTACAGAATAAAGTAGATCGGAATGTGTTCAAAAATGATATTTTTTCATTTTTGCCCTGTATATTGGAAATAAAAAGTGATATTGAAATTTGGTTTCCAACATTGTAAATTTCTCAAAATATTAGTGCAGGTTCACGAAAACCACAACTTTCTATTCCACCAATAATGGAGATACTCATACCTCGAAAAGTGGATGTCTTGTATGCACATTATATTATAATATAGGCATAGACAGTAAAGATATGGGTTAACTTATTAATATTGTTCCAATTACATATATTGCCTTATTTCGACAACATACTTTTTATCATAAAATCGTATCAATGTGTTGAAATATATTTTCTATTAATTTTATAATTTTATTATTTAACTTTTCCTTTTTCCTTCGATCGAAATATAAATATTACATATAAAACATGTGGAATGTACTCAATGTAACTTTATAACAAATGTTTTTATTTTTAAAAGAACCAATAATTTATGAATATGTCTCTGCAAATTAGCTGAAACGTTAAATTCTGAATAATAAAACATCCAAACATTGTGCAAATAAATGAACCTTTTAAGAACGTATGATTTTTATTAATTGGATTTCCGTTCTTAAAGTAATTAATTAAATAAACAAACTTAAAGTAATTAAACAAATGAGATAATTTCTGTAGCATAAATAATATAATTGTATTGCAGAACAGTGAAAAAGTACTTACTGATCAATCATATTTAAGGGGTTATATCTTAATAAATATTGGGTTTTGAAGCTTTATTTACTAAACTTTTTTCCTATCTCTTAGAGTATTATAACTGACATGGTTTGCAGATAAGTATTAGTAATTAATACGTTGATTTAAAAGGGTTACTACCCCTTCATAATTATTGTTTACAATGGTCTATGTATAGCATGACAAATATCTTTGTCATTTGAAACAATTTTATATTGAAATTAAAAGAAATTATACAAAGTACATCAATTAATTATGGTTAAATGGTAAACATGGAGTTAGAGGTGGAATGGCTTTTTAAAATTATTTTTCATGAAAATCCAAAAACACTTAAACTTTATTTTGAAATACTTTACATGTTTTTTCTAAATAAATCAAATTACATTAAGGGGAGCATTTATCTATTTCAATTCTTAAGGTTAGTTTTCACCCTTGAAACAAACTGAAAGTGTTGAAAAAAATTACACTTTTATTGGGGATTATTTTAGCATTTGTTCCATTCAAATTTGTCTACTGTCTTTTTGTGAACTGCCAAAACAGCCACATATAGCTTTAACTTTGAGGGTAGTTTTTAACCCCATAAAACCATTTTAGAGCAGATAAAAGAAATACAACATATCAAAATTTTATCAAAATCAGAATCAGACACCTAGTATACCTACCTTGTAAGTAAAATCAAACCAATTATTTAAAATAAAACAAAAGTTTGGTGAATATTTTGTTTTTTAAAAATAATTGTTTAGGCATGTCTACTTCTTTGGAAAGGAAGGCCAGTATTCAAACAGTTTATTACATACAAAAGAAATCATTTTGAAATAAAATTATTCGAAGCCCTTGAGTCTGAAACAAGTGCAAGAACCAAATTAGACCAGGAAGAAATGAAATTTGGTATATCTGTAAATTCAATATAGGAATAAATGCATAAAAATCAAATTCTGTACATCAGGTACAGTGGTCTGTGCTCATTTGGCATTTATTTGAAAATAGCATAGGTGCATGTGGCATGGTAAAAATTCAGAAGAAAATTAACAAGAGGAGAGGTTGTAACAAAACCATGATAACTGTAAAATGGTTTGACAAAAGGTCGTTTGTTAGAACTAATAGGGAAAATAAATAAGTTTACAGAAGAAGAAATTTTGAAATTTAGGTGTGTTATTAAATATAAAGATTGTTGATGTGCATGTCATCTTTGTAAAATCCACATGTAAAACACTTAAATGTACAAAAAATTATTCTTTCTTCTACTGGATATCTATACAACTCATATGTATTATATCAAATTTGTATCAGAAAGAAACCTTCATTTAGGGATTTTCATTAAACATAGTCGAAGTGTTAATAATGAAATAGTATAAACCTCATGAGACTAATGTAGCATTATTACCTTTCATTGATAGCCTACTGAGGCTTCAACAGTTCCTGAAAAACTCGTCCATGATACTATGTTTTCTGTCATACAAAATTACAAGGAAAACAAGAAAAAGTTACTTGTCGCAAATATAATGTATCATACAAAGCAAAAATAGTACTTCTTTCAGACAAATAATATATTAGTTTAGTATTTTCATTATGTTCAATTTTGATTTTGATTTAGTTTCAATACATTCTTATTTTATACTATGTAGTAATACAAGCATGGTAGTGCACAGTAAAAATGCAAATGTTTACATTTTTCTAAAAGTTTGTACAGAATTCTGATGTAATATACCATTTGAATTTTGGTCAATTTCTTTGTTTTAGAGAAAAATGAAAAACAAAACCATTGTGGAAAAACATGATTTTCTTAGATTATAGGAATGATTTGTTAAATTATTTAATATTTTAAATAAAATTTTACTTTTATTTCATATAATTTTTACTCCACTTTATTTTTAAACAAATATAAATATGACAACCAGCCCAGAATTGGCATAGTTACTGTATTTTTCTGATGTTTTAAATTGAAGTGTTAGAAAGTTATGACAACCATCCTTTAAGCGTTAATTACTACAAAACAAAAATTTATAGTTTTTAATCTATATTTGATTTTTGTACTATCCTCTAAATACAGTTAAAAATACTTTATAAGTAAATTTTTTTAAACCCTTTGGCCATTGAAAACAAAAAGTATAATGTGGTGACATTGTGTAAAATTGTTGTATTTACAGGTGTTACTGTACCTACTCTTCATGTTGGTATGGTGTTTAGTGGATGTTGTTGGTATCGAGATCCCCACAGTTTACCATGGATTGAATATCTACATACAGGAGGTAAAAAAATCTGGTATGGAATTCCAGATTCTATGAGTAAAGTATTTCACACGACTCTTTTAAAATTGGTACCTAATTATTGTCGAAATAAGTCTCTATGGTTACCATCAGATACTGCTATGGTGCCACCTAGTCTTTTAATTGAAAATGGAGTTTCCCTTTGCCGAACAATTCAAGAACCTGGTCAGTTTATTGTGGTATTTCCCAAAGCTTTTACCTCAAGTATTTGTACGGGATATGTTGTATCAGAAAGTGTTTATTTTGCACCTTTAAGTTGGTTGAGTACTGCCCAAACAATTTTTGATGAACTTCAAGAGAATTGCGAACCTTCTATGTTTTCCTTGGAGAAGTTATTAGTTAATATCTCAACAGATATTCGGTCTAATGTAGATGTTTTAAAGCAAGTAATTCCAACAATTGAGTTCCTTTGTAGAACTGATAAAATGAAATGGACAAAACTGGAACAATTAGGATTAACAAATAAAGAAAGGCTACAATTACCAAATCCTCAATTGAAGAAACGGAAAAAACTTCAAAGTGATAATAATGATTTTGAATGCGAAGTTTGTTGTAAAAATCTTTTCCTTTCTTGGGTAAGTATTATTTATCTTATTACAATTTAAATGCATTAATAAAACACACCGACCAAAAGTAATCATTCTTCTCTGATATTTTTCTGATTTTGGTTATTTTGGTTAATCAAAACTCTACTGTACATGTGCTTTATCAGGGTGTCCAGCGGTCAGGAATTTCTTGCGTTTCGGGAATTATGCTTGATTTTTTTTCGTCGGGAAAAAACCATGAATAATGCTTTAAATTTCGTATTATATCGGGGATTTTAATAAAATTGTTTCAAGTTTCGATACATTTAACTTTAACTTCGTTTTTTATTTTATAAAGATGTGACGTCAGAATAGTGAGAAATATAACTACTACTATTTTAAATTCAATGTCAGACACCCAATCAGAATTGAATATGCATATCCCACTACTTTATAGGATAGAAAAATATGTTTGAAAACGGCAATTTT
>JAHWXV010677677.1:0-10759 GCA_024586415.1 Phrixothrix hirtus
TATATATATATATATATATATATATATATATATATATATATATATATATAAATATATATGTTTTGTATTAAGTTAAAGCATTAATCTATTTTTAGCCTGAAAGGTTTCATTTCACTGCACTAACGTAATTCCTAGAGCGAGTTGAGTGATGTAAATAACTGTATGATAAAAAAGGATAAAATTGTCTTTCTCCGCCCGTGTTCTCTTTAAGCGGGGCGTGACATTAAGCAGTCTCGAACGTACGGTATTAGGTATTGGATTTTGGCTTGATACAATTTAACTCTGGAGGATATACTATTCAAAATCTGGTATAAATTAATTGTTAAATTATTATAAAAAATGGCAGAGCCATCTATGAATATGGGAATTGTTATACATATAAAAAATTTCGCGCGCGCAATTTGAATTTTAAATAAATAAAATTACAGCACAAGTGAAATGAATATTTACATAACGGTAGTTAAGCGAACAAGACTTGCATTTTCAAATAGCACGCCGAAGACAGTCGTTTTTCGTAATTTCACCCTTGTTGGTGATCATCAGCACGAGATAGATTCGGCACGCTGTTCGAAGCGGCAAGTCTTCCTTTTAAGCATATAACAAGCGCGGTTATACAGGGTGGGGCAGAGCCGGCTAAGCGATTTGTATTGATCACTGCTCAGGTTAAGGTGGGGAGAGGGGGAGTGTAAGTAATGTTGTTGTGTTCGCTCGATCATCTCATTGTCAGTTGTAACCATGATTTGGACAGGAGTGCATTACGGATTCGTTGTGCGCACTTTTTACGAAAACAACTGTTGTCATCTCAACGTAAAGAACTTTTCGACGCCACTTCAATATTCCAGGCGTTTCAATCTCTTCTGCAAACACTATTACGTCATGGGTTTGATGACGAGAAGAAACTAGAAGTTCCCTACATGAAGATAAACATGGGGCACCAAGAACGTCGCAAAATGTTCAGTTGGTTAGAGCAGCAGTTGAACGGTCACCTAGATGATCGGCTCGGAAGTATGCAGTTGCTTTAGGAATGTCTCAGTCTTTGAGGAGGATTGTTCATGAAGAGTTGTCATTCCATTCATACAAAATGATGCTTGTGCAAGAATTAAGTGTAACTGACAGTGTAAATCGTATATTCTTTGTCAGGAAATGCTTCAGAATATCCGTCCAGAAGTAACATTTATTCAGCAGCGATGAGACGCATTTTCATCTGTCTGGAGCGGTTAACTAACAGAACTTCCGCTACTGGGCAGCAAATAACCCGCGACTTCTTCATGAAAAGCCACTTCATTCTGCTAGAGTGATAGTATGGTGTGTCATATCCAAATTTGGCGTGATAGCTCCATATTTTTTTGAAGAGCAGGACTGTGACTGTCACTTCGACCCGTTATGTTTTAATGTTAGAAGATTTCTACAACCCGGGTTAGAAGAAATTGCAGAAGAACTTTGGAATCTCTGGTTTCAACAGGATGGCGCTACTGCCCATACCGCCCGAAACTCTCTGGCTATTTTAAGACAAATGTTCCCCGCACGTGTGGTGTGGTCTCTCTGGGGAGTAACATGGGATGGCCAGTACACTCACCCGATTTGACCATTTGTGATTTGTTTCTCTGGGTCTACTTAAAGGACAACGATTTTAAACATCGCCCTCACACCCTACAAGAATTAAAAGACCGAATTACTGAAGAAATCATTGCGATACCAACAGAAATGTGCCGGAGATCCGTTGAAAATTTTAGGAACCGCCTTCAACAATTATCACTGCTGACCGCCGCCATCTTGGAGGCATAATTTTTAAAACTTAAAGATAAAATAGGATTACCTATCGTATTTAAAAATAAATCTATCTTTTTTACAACTTGTGCCGTTTTTTATTTATAGCCACTTCAAACCACTCAACCGGCACTGCCCCATCCTGTATTGTGATATCAAATGGAAGAGCCATCTGAGTGTAGGATTAGATACGGGTATAAAAATGGTGAAGGTTTTTCCTATACAATGCGCGCAATTTGAATTTTGAATAAATAAAATTACACCACAAGCGAAAAGTTCTACAAATATAATCTTAACAAATGAAGATTTGGATGGCTGGTTATCACAAAAATCGCTAACCTAACAAAATTGTAGGCAAGTAAACAAGAACCTGAATTTTCAAATAGTGTGCCGAAATCAATAGCAAGTCCTTGTTCGCTTTCATACAATTTTGTTAGGTTATGCGATTTTGTGGCCATGCAAATGTTCATTTGTTAAGATTAAATTTGTCAAGTTTTTTTTACTTGTGCTGTGACTTTATTTATTTAAAATTCAAATTGCGTGCGTTGTATATGAGAAATCTTTTTATATTTATAACATTTCCTATACTCATAGATGGCTTTGCCATATTATACCATAATATAACCGCACTTGTTATGTGCTTACAAGCAAGACTTGCATCTTCGAACAGCGTGCCGAGTCTATCTCGTGCCGATGATCCCAAACAAGGGTGCAATCGCGATACACGAGTGGCTTCAACGCATTATTGGAAAATTAAGCGTTCCATTATTAGTAAGCACGCATTTCCAATTTCTTTACAAGTGAAGACGCATATAATAGTAGATTTGTGGGATGCAGGTGCATCCCGCTTAAAATTATTGAAATTCCTTGAAATCTTCTGTTAGCTTAAATTAGGAACTAATAAAAAGCAACCTCAACATCCCGTAAGTTCGGTTTATCTACGCATCTTTATAGAACGTTTTAGCATATCTCGCTTCATTTGTTTTAGTTGAAAATGAATTTAAATCTTACTACTGTGATTTGCGTCATAAAATTCAGTTTACTGGTTGTATTAACTGAAATATGTTTGCAGTGAATTTTGTTACGCTAAATTATTTCAAGACAGCATTATGTTCATGTTAATTGTTGTTTCTTTAATTATGAATAATTAAGTAATTGTTGTACTGGAATAGCCAGCGTACCTTGAGCTCAAATTACCACCTAAGTTTGATTAATTTTAGTGTACACGTTGTTTGAGGATAAAATCGAAATTGTCTCCGTTTGAGTGCTAAAGATTCACGGATTTTATCATTATGTTCTTAAAGTAATTACCAGCCCCTGTTATTTTTGTTTTATTGCAATTAACCGATTCAACAGTCATATTTTGTTTTATATATACAAGGGGAACAATGAAATTTCTTCGAAGGTTAATTCCACTTAATTTTATAATAAATCTCAAATATAAAAGAACTCCCATTATCAGTTAAACTAATGGTTTGTCCACTTCTTGGACGCTAAGTCCAGAAAGTCACCTTTTATAGGAGGAATCATAAGGGCCTTCTCCTTCTAGACGATTAACTAACATTCTGTTATTTAGCATTGAAAGCTGTTACTATACGTAGAGAGTTTCATGTAAGGACGGATATCTATTATATTTCAACAATTATCGTTAAATAATTGGGCGGTTTTCGCATTATTATCGATATTGTTCGAAAATTATGTATCGTTCTACTCAAGCCCGATTCCACTGCGTTAGCTAGGTTGACTTTCGTTCATACACTACTACTTTATATATGTCGTAAAAGCCGTTTCAATCTAGCGCAACCAATTTTTAATAAATATGTTGTATTGATTTAAATTCATAGAAATTTACAATTGATTTCTCTTATTGCTTACATAATACGTTGTGTTTGGTAATCTTCATTATATAAATGTTAATTTTATAAAGTACTTCGAAACCGACTTTTCTTTCGTAACTTCACCGATTTGGGATTAACTTTGATTAGTGATGTACAAAGCTTGAACGATTGTTCGTTATTCAATTCGATACAGCAATTTTATATAAAATTGTTCAGATTACTTAATGCTTAAAAGTTCACTAGTTGCATTTCATTTTACGTTTGTTTAAAGTTTAGGTTTAACTACATTGCAACCCATTCATTAGAGCTATGTATGCACACTTCTAAAATAATTAGAGGAACTATAATATACAAAGTTAGCTGCGCAAACAAATCAATTTACGTGATTGTAAACGCAATTAGCGCTATAATTATTTATTATTTAACGTCGCGTAATTGTAACGAACTTCAAGTTTACTGAACTAAGCTTAAATTTGAAGTAGTTTTTTGTGTATCATAAAAAATATTGTGCATACTGTGGCGGCAAAGTGATTTTACGACTCCGCTTCGGCTGCCCATATTTTGTTTTGGCCTTGAAAACATTCACTCTCTGCCTACTTATACAAATCATGAAGGCGGTTTTTTCCAACCGCGATGGTCCATAAAACAAAGTGTAAATAATCAAATGAATTTATTACCAAAAGTTAGATGCAAATATGGTTACTATTCGACAATCACCGTGAAGATTGAGGCATTTGTTATATCTAAGTTATTTTGAAGATCGACATTAGGCCGGCCATACACGTAGAGGTGTACCGCAGGGATTTACCTGTATTGTCCACCCCAAGAGGTAAACCTCAGCGTGTGTGCCACTACGTGCGATGAAACTCCAGAGACGAGCAGACTTCTGGAGTCGAGCCAGGCGGAATTGACAAATCATTTTTTCTACCGCTAGAGGTGAGCAGACCTCCGCGTGTGCGTGGGTCGGTAAGGCTTACCTCAGGTCAGTTGTAGCTAGACAAGCGCAGAAAGAGGGTGTCTTTTGTGTTTTCCTCTGTTTTAATTTGTGTGAATTATGCGCCGAGAGCTTGATGTGATATTGCTGTTGAATATTTTAAGCATTCGTATGACCGTCCTGTTGCAAGGAATCTTAAGGTAGCTGTTAACCTTTCGTGCGGAGAAATTGCAGTCCTCATAACTGTATCGCGCTTTTGGATGTGAGAAGGTACCAATGTAAGCAATTCTTGGTACAACGTTTCATTCATTTTCAAGTAGTTACGATAGTCTGATTCTTCTATCAAATCTTGCAACAAATTGACGTGAGTGTACCGATTTCTTTTTAATAACCAATCTTTACTCCATGTTTACAGCATTTCCTTTTATTCTTGACACTAGTAGCTAACACTAAATCGACAACTGCGATCGCGTCGTCTACTAATGTAGAAGCCATAAGTTAAACTGACGTCAGAGGCAGACAGCTGCGTGTGTGGGCTCCTCGCCTCTTGAGGTAAACCTCTGCTGTTCGACTCTGCAGTACACCTCTACGTGTATGGCCGACCTTAGCCTCGAACCTCTGCCCTCCTAGCCACTTTTTCAGTTTAGGGAAGAGGCGGAAGTAGCTCGGCGCTAAATCGCCGGTTGTTCAAAAACTTTCTATCGAAATTGCCGAAGAAGATGTTAGGTTACAGCAGTATTGTGAGGTAGGCCGTTGTCATAAATCAAAAGAATTTCAGAAGTTAGCATGTCTCTTTATTATTCCAAATTGTTGTCAGCTGCACTATTCACTTCTGTTTCAAGAAACTCAGTCCCCAATGACTTTGGAAGTGGCAGTCGCCCTCCGCCTCCTAACACTCGTTTGGCTGCTTACTTGCACAATCTGAGGTTAAAAAACCCCCTCTTACTATAGTTGAAATTAGTTAGGAATTCATATAGCAGTCTAATTCGTAAAAGATTGGGTTTTGTAATTTTTAGTATCGCTTTTGTAGTCTAGTTTTCTTAGTCTATTCCGTAGATAACTCAGTAGTATTCAAACAATAAATAAACAAAATGGCGCCAATGCATTTTTCATCATTTCGAAGACTCGGGAATATTGCTTCGAATCAAAAGTAACCCAGCCTATTCCTCACTGTAGTTAGCTGCCTAGATAGTCCTGTTTTCCTATTTTAATCTTAAATTAATTATTTGAAATTCTGTGTGCGTTACAGCGTGTTAAATTGTGTATTACGTTTGAAGAAAATATACCATACATAAATGATTATTTTTAATACCCTTTCAGTAAATATTTTGGGCGATTAATTACAAAGACTTGAAATATATACTAAAATGGAAATAGGCTATTTAAAATATTTATTACGGTAATTATAGTGATTAAAGAATGGAGAATAAGCAATAATAAATGTAGGCAATTCCTTTAATGCATTGATATGGGAGATCCGTATTTTCTCTATTATCGCTTTTAACTTTATTACGGTGCTTTAAACGGTCTTTATGCGATCAGAAAATTTCTTTTATTTTAGAAGAATAAATGGGTCTTAAGTGGAGAGCTAAAAAGGAAAACGTTTTTGGAAATTTGACTTGTACAATAAGCCTAGATTGTTCAGGACAACCCTCTTTACATAAAGTTATATTTGTCAGATGTTTATGATAGAAATTTCCATTTTGTAAGAAATACGTGCGACATCAAGTGCAGAGTAAGAAGGAAAGTTTAAAGAAACATATCTTAATTGTTCATCAAGTCACGTTATAAAAAGTTTCTTAATTGCATGAATGTAATGTTTAATAAAGAATTGTTATCGCTATTTACGTGACAGAAATTTCAAACTTGATAACAACGCTAAGTTTTTTTTTGGTCATTGTGATAACTCTTATTATGAACATTAATTTGATGTATGTAAGTACAAATTGGGTAGACCTAGAATGATAAAATCGTGTATAAAAGCGTTCGAGTCAAGCTTCATTGTTATTCCTTAATGCAGGAAAGAAGGAAATAAAGGCCTTAATATATTATCCGGTTTTTAACGAGAGTCAGAAATAATTAGACCAAACAGCGTACAATTAACACTAAACAAATTCTACCGAAAATAGTAAATATTCGTTTAATTGCAAAGTGAATGGCAATTCATTTATAGAGGGGTTATTTAACGTTTTCGTATAATAAATGCGGGAAATGAAACGTTTTATGTCTAACATTTAAGCGCATTTAATACGAAAGCTTCAGTTATTTGACCGTAAAACTGCCCTTAAGCAGCTGAATGTAAACAAATTTAGTGGAGATACATTTTGACAAGATTTTATGTTATGGTTAACCAAAATCCTCTTATCGTTCAAATCTTATTTGCCTTCGTATATTGTTGAGAGGAAAAAGGTAAAATTTCGGTCTCGAAATACGTCAAACTTATTTATAATAAAAAATTGAATTAAGGATGCGTGCCAACAATCATCGGTACTCAACCGACAAAGTAGGTCAATTCGTCAATATATCGATAGGGATGTAACTGAAACGGAGGTGAAGGCAAAGTATATTTGTAGAAGGTTCGTCGTTACACGTTAGACATGTATCTATTGATTTTGTTTAAAAGTAGCGTCCGTTTTATAATAAATTTATAAAATTCGACTAACCTTATCCCTGATTTCTTGTCGCATTTTCTCTCGTTCCTCTTCCATCTTTCTGTGTTTCTCCTTCCTTCTTTCCTCAGCTTCTCGGATAGCTTCCAGCCGTTCTCTTTCGGCTTCTTCTTCTTTTTCCTTGTCATCAGAGTCATCGTCACCTCCAACTGCTCCTGAAAATAGCATTTCGTTTAATAGCAGTTTACGCTTGATTAAAGAACATTCGGATTAATTCAATTCGGGCACTTCATATAAAAGAAAATTGCCGAACGGAGAGGTAATTTACGTCCAAGTCGAAACTTACACGTATCCGATTAGGAGTCCATTAAAATTGATTCTATGCTTAAAATAAACCAATGAAACTGGTCGTAGATAAATTTCCCATAAAGTTAAAGGAGATGTTTAGGATAAAATTTAAATTTAAAAGAAGTTTCCCCTAGAGGAAACTTCGAAAAATTTTTAAATTTTTTATTTATAATTAAGCATCGTCAATAAACGTATATGAATTGACAAGGGTCAGGTTTTCCAATTAATGCTAGTATTTCTGAATACAATTTCGAGTATCCTTATATTAAAATAAGTCCGGTACATAAAAATTATAGAACTAACACAAAAAGCTATTGATAAGATTACCTCAATAGGTTTATTTAAACAGAGTGCACGAAAATTACATTAAGTATATTAGAATAAGGGATTGATTTAATCCGCACATTGAATCAGTGTAACTCAAAGTTTAGTAAAATGACAGCTCTCTGGTATGTCTAAATTATGATAAATACAACTAAAAGCTAATTATAGTATTTTCTTCTAAAGTTACTAAACAGCTTGATCGATGAAATACAGATGGAAACAATTGAAGCATATACCTGGTAATTTAAAATAAAAACAGAAATTTCGCGTAAGAACCAATTACGTTACTAAACGCGTTTCATATCGTAAGAAAAGCAAGAGTCGCTAACAGCACCCGTTTTCTATTATTTTTAATATAAAAACAACTCTTCCAAAACTTGCGACTAAATCCATTTCTGCATATTTTAGCATGTCGATTACTCTTCAGTTATTGGTAGTTAGTTAGGAGGAAAACTTCTTCAGACAGCGAACGACTCAGCTCACTTATCTGTTCAGCTGTTTTTGGCAAAAAGCTTGCTACATACCTGAATTTTGGAAACAACACACCGAATGTTAGTACTAACACCCCCTTCTCTGTTCTGTATACACTGGGATCTTCGCCAGAGCTTTGTCAGCTCACCAATATAACGTGAGGCTGACGCCCCCTTTGAGAAGCTCTCCTCTAGAGCATTAAACTGATAATTTTTGATACTTCAAAGCCACATAGAGGCACACAGTTACTTTCATTACTCCCCCCCTTGAAAAATATATACTAGTCAAATGTGTTTGAGTACAGACAACGGAGTGTTACATCCTCTTGTATAATTCATCCTGGAATATCAAGAAAAATTCTCGGTAACTGAAGATTCCACGACGAGCTGGTCGCTAACTCTACTGCCTTACACTTTTGAGGGCTTGGGTTCGATTCCTGAAGGTGTCTGTTTTGAATTTGACTTTACAGAGTTGTGAGGATCGCCAGTTTTTTCAGAAACCTTCTATGCATAAGAGGGAGGCGATTCTCCAAGTTGCTTTCCTCAAAAATTCGTTTGCATTTTTCGTGCGCATAAACACATACGAGGTGTGTTCAAAACAATCTGGCATTTATTCCCACTTCTGAAAACATTTCTCGAAGTCCTCTTCTCGTGTGAATTTCATCCGAGTCGTCGTTTTTTGCATCATGGCTTCTCTAAACTCAAATTTTGCCCCTATCGAAGGCATTTTAAATTTTGGATGTAGCCAAAAATCAACAGGAACCATGCCAGGAAAGTAGGGACAAGAAGAATGGATGGGTGCATTATTATGATAGTTGCCAATTTTTGGGTGCCCACAAGTGTTGGCCTTTTACATCGCACAGCATTACGGAGGTGACGCATGACGTTTAAATAGTATTACCTGTTATTTGTTGGTGTTTGGGTGTATACTCTGAATGCACCATCACACATGAGCCCAAAAACACAGTCGACATAACATTAACTTTTCTACGCATTTTATTGTGTTTTTTGGTAATGGGGTGACCGATGTTTCCATTGTGAAGACCTAACATAGACACATATCATCACTAGTGCACAGATTCTTGAAGAAAGTTAGGGTCGCTTTCTACACATTCTAACATTTTGGTCCATCGTCAACAGATTTGGCACAAAATACAGATCTAGATTGTCAACATGGAATGTAGTGACCTCCTTTTCAAACTCCCGGATAATAATTCGACGGTACATGACCAAAGTTTCCACTTGGTGGATAATTTCATCGTTACGGCTTGTTGACAGCCTTTCAGAACACGGCTTGCTTTCCAGGCTTTAAAGCAACCACTCTTTAATTTGTGTCTCCGCTTGAGCATCGCCCATATTACTGCAAAAATTTAATATAGTACCGCTGCTGACAGAAAATTTTAAAACTCGTAAAATTCCATGCGCACTCAATTCACGTACTCGCTCACAAATTAGCACACAGCGACTGATGCGTTGTAAACAGTCGCCATCTATTATCGCGCGCTAGGGTCTAGTCCAGGGTATTCTTACACGCAAGGCGAGTGCCCGCATTACATTTCATAGTCCATGAAAACAAAAGGTCAAATAGTATTTGAACAAATGTCATATAACTGGAACAATCAAATTACAGTGTTGACAACCATGTTTTGGATGTTTTATTTGTTGCACGTGTCCCTTGTAATTATTCTATAAATCAGTGCAAATTAACCACAGCACCATGCTTTTGTGTTGCAACGTTGGAGGGAAAACTAAGAACACAGAATAAATTGATCGCAGACTTTGAACAGAAATTTCCTAGTGTTCAACCGTCGACACTTCAAGCAAATAGACCACGCACTATTAGAACGGAGATGCACATCACGTTGGTCAAAGTTATGTTATTAGTAAAAGGTTTCATGAAGCTGATGCGGCTTGTAATTTGTGAATGGTTTTTCATGTGACACAGAACCGATAAAGTCCTCTGTAATCCGAAGGACATGCAAGCCGAGTATGAAATTATCACAGAAGATTTAAACACTCCTGGCGTGATTGCTTGGAATTGCGAATTTAAAGGAACGGTTATTGCGAACGACATCTTGAGATGTTATAAGAGGTGGTTGTTGCAGAAGTTAAAAACAGATTTTGCTTTGTCGAGGTGCATTTGATATAGCGATAGGGTGAAGTACCGCCCCATTATGATTAACAGGTGTGAAACTTCTTAAACCAGTAACTCCATCAATGGATTAACCGTCGGGACACAATACAATGGCTAGATTGTGTTGTAACGAGATAGTGAATTCTGAAGTTAATTCCAGAGTTTTGCGAAACATTTTTATATAAGTGTGAAACGCACAATTTCGTTAATATCGCGTATGAATTTAAGTTAATTAAGACTTTTAAAAGAACTAATTTTGTATAAAAGTGAAATATGGACAAAACAAACTGAAATTTTATATATATATATATATATATATATATATATATATATAT
>JAHWXV010677768.1:0-19475 GCA_024586415.1 Phrixothrix hirtus
ATATATATATATATATATATATATATATATATATATATATATATATATATATATACTTGTAGTATTAAGATAATTAGTTAACAATGGAATAATTTATTATCATTAAATGCATAATTGGACTCCAAAAATTGTAAATAAGTCAATCACTTGAAATTTTTGAAAACACTTCTTTACTTTAAAATTTCAAAATTATCCAAAAGATAGAAAAAAAGTAAATGAAATAGGGGCAAAGAATGTACTTTTTACGAATGTAACGCAGAATAACGTTATATCATTTTAAGAGAATAAAGTTTAGAATTTATCAATTTTTACTTTCTTGCTAAAGATTATTATGTTTAAAAAGTTTCTTTAAATAAACATTTATTTTCAATTAAAACCGACAGATTATATTGTAAAATTGATTTTTACCGTCATAATTCAGAAAATCTATATTGAAAAATTGGAATATCCTAAAAATTTTATTTTTTAAATTCAATTAAATTTGTTTTCCATATTGACACCTTTTAAAGCTAATGTATTCCTTTTGTAATCGCAGCACTTTATTTTCAATTTCAGGGTACGTGCCCTGAAATTACTAAAAAGTCGATAAACTGAATTGCCAAGACAAACAGTGATTTACAAAGTCGAGCTACGTTCCTAGTCTTTGTTGTACAATTGAATAATTTGTTCACGTCTCAAGAACAAGTTGCATAAGTTGGAGAAAGAAAAAGCCATTTTACATAATTAAATACTTAAAACTTACGTGTTGCTTTTAGCTGCTTTTTTCTCGAGACAGGTTGTAAATAATATTAAGGAGCACTGTATATATTTCAAGAAATGGGTCAATTAATTTTAAGTGAATTGAAGCTGCTCCAATAGTCTTTACTAGAGTATTTTGTAAGATTTATCTGTTTGGTAAAGTAGTAGAAAGCACGCTATACCGTATTGATTATTTTAATAATACTCGTTACAAAACATAAATATAGCAATTACTTCTAAGGTATTTTCTAATAAATTCATTTATTAGGTTCTTATATTTTTCTTTTAAATTCTGAAAATTATGCCTAATAAATTACAATTCTGACTGGTAAATAAAATTAGGTTTCTTTACAGCATTTTTCATGGGGGTTATTGTCATTGCTTAGGATAAATTATCAATTCATTGAGGAAAAATGGGTTTGAACCACGACAAGCCTGTGGCTTCCTTGAATATAAAATAATTTGGCGCCGTTAGCTTAAGTGATCTGGCGGGTTAGTAAGTATCACCGATTTGAGAATTTACTACTCCACAAGAAACAGTCCTCTCTATATACCTACCGATGGTAGTCTGGACAATGTGCAACTCAACCCTATCCTGTTGAAGCAAGGCTATCGATAGCTTAGCAGGCCAATAGGTACAGAAGCGTGAAATAACGGAACAAAGATTTTTTGTTTTGAAGTAAATAAAGAAATCACTACAAAAGTACAATAACAAAGTCTAGAAAAGAACAAAGCTAAATAATATACCTAGATAAATTGTAACATAAAGAACATTTACACTACGGACATTGGAAACAAAGTATTATCTAAAACTGATTAACTTTAAATGTCTTAAAAGCAATTACAGAATTCACTTAGTTAACTTTTATTTTAAATAACTTCATTGTCTATTAAATTTAGTTGAAGACGCATAAATTCATTTATTTAATATGATGAAAATATTTTTTGGCCACACTTTACTGTGTCTCTCAAGAATAACCAGAAATACGAAAAAAGATTAATACCTATTGTTTTCATATTGCTAATTTTTTTTTCAGAATCTGAAATAAACACTCGAATATGACAGTGATAAGATATACTTAGAATAATCAGTTTAGTGCGAGGATTTTTGCTTTTTTTGCTTTTATGTTAAACAAGTCATTACTTTTCACTTTGGAATAACCGCTCAGGAATGTATGTACTGTTCTTTTGAACCCTTGTTGAATAATGATGCATTTACAGACATTATCGCAAAAAAACAGGTCTTCGCCGAAAGTTAGTGAACTAATATGAAATAATGTTGATTCTTAAATAAAACTTATTAAAAAACGATTCAAATTATAATATAATATAATACAAGTGCAATTAACATCTATTTTATTAGGATTATGCAATGTAACTTATACTGAAATTAGACTATATGGACTGACGCACAATGTAAATAGTGAGATGACCTGCTCGCCTATTAAGATATCGATGGCTTCGGTTAAAACACACAGGGCAAATAAACAGTTCCGGAAAGGTCACAAAATTTAAATTAAAACTACCAATATCAAATCACAGTCATAATTGCAATTCAGGCCATAACAGATATTCGAAATGTTTGCCATTCACAACTTAATAATGGCCTAACCGATGGTTACAACTTCTCACAAAGTTTCATACAATTCGCAGAGGAATTTGGCACATCTTTCTATTATGTGATGCTGCAATTCATACAGATTGGATGGTCTATTATTGTAAATTTTAAATTTAAAATGTCGTGACAAGAAAAATGCTATCGGCAACAAATTTGGAAAGTAAGCAAGCATTTGTATAAATCCTCTTCCGCCGATACACCTATCTGGAAATATTTTATCCAGATAACGCAAACTGCGACGGTGCTCCATATTATTAGAACCAAATATTTTCTGCTGGTGTTAAATGATTGTTTGCGTTTGGAAACAAAGTCACAATGGCTGGCACAACTTTGTTTCTTAAAAATTTAGATAACGCTTATGATTTAAGCTTTAATTGATAAAAAATGGCGCGGTTATATTATTACCAACAATACTGGCCCATACATTGACTTTTTAGAGCTCCTGCGTGTGCATCCAACGCGGGTTGTTCCTTAACTAAATACGGCAATTATACCTATTTACTGGGACATTAAGGCAAAACGTGACTTCATATGAAATTATAATTCTGTTTAAGAAGTCCGCATTGGCCATAGTCATTTTCATAAGAATTTCGCGAAACTGCACTTTGCAGTTTGGACTATCTTCAACCAACCTATGAACAAAATTAATTTTAAAAGGATTCATCTTTTCCAATTTAAGAATATTAATGACAGACGATTGAGAAATATCATAATCTAATGCTAATTGACGCAAGGATACTTGAGCATTTTTTTCATGCGCTAACAAAAGATTGAACTTATGATCTTTGTCAGTGACTGACTTCGATGGTTCTGTTCTTGGCACAGTTTTAATATGACGACTTGCTTTATAGCGTTTAAGAATTCTTCATACCGTAGACATAGTAATTCCGCGATTTGGATGAACAGCGTTAAACAAAATACGAACTTCCTCATATGACCGTCGTCAATCACCATCCACACGCATCATCAGAATTTCAGTTTGATCTGCTTCACTTTGTTTAACCGCCATTATTTAACTTTAGTTTAAATAATTTAAAATACGACAACAACGAACTGTCAATAGATTTGACCCATTATCACAACAACTATTTTTAAAAGCGTTATTTTGGCATTAATATCTTTAATTTAAATTTTTTTCTATTCTTTTGATTAAAATTCAATCCCTTTTGATATTTCTGAATGTAGTATTTTATTGTGAATTCGAAAATGACAAAATATATAGGGAGATCCGTTTAAAACATGTAACTTAATGTGATTTTCGACTTAATCGGAAATATAAAAGAATTGAAAATATTAAGATTAAATTCTTTGACTTTATTTACATATGCGTCCGAAAACAATGGTAGGCTAGACGTTGTCTCCAATTGATTCAACTGACCTGTAACATTCTGCATTTGGGATTTTTATGTATGTTTTGAAAATTTGTAATTTAATTCATTTAATGCTTGTGTTATAATCGTACCTGTATACAAAGGCAAAGGTGGTAGATATGAATACAAGAACTATGGAGCTATACGTTTATGAAGTGTACTTGCGAAGGTGTTTGGTAGAATTACAATTGCCAGAGTTCGCATAAATACTGAAAAGAAGATATGGGATGTACAGTGTGGATTTATGCCTGCACGAGGGTGCGCGGATCAAATGTTTAGTTTTTAGCGTATGACCTAGAAGTTTTTGTGTGTTAATGAGAAAATTTATTGTACGTTTGTGGTTTTAGAGAAAACGTATGATAGTGTGGAAAGATGCAAGTTATGGGCAACTCTGACAGAGTATTGTGTAAAAAGAGAACTACTGAATGCAACGAAAGCAAAGTATAATGGAAGAAGAGAGTGAGTGAGAGTGAAAGGTATGGTTAGTAAGTACTTTGAAATTGAACAAAGCTGTGAGACAAGGATATGTGATATCACCTTGGTTGTTTAATATATTTATGGATAAATGCGTGAGCAGTGCATTTAAGGAGTTGGGTGGTATAAATATAGGCAGCGAAGATGTAAAAGTGTTGATGTATGCAAATGATGCAGTACTAGTAGCTAAAAGTATGAGCCAAATACAAAGAATGTTGAATAAAGTTGTAGAAGTGAGCGAAAGAATGGATTTGAAAATCAATAGTGGTGAAACAAGGTTAATGGTGTTCAATGGGGAACTTGAAAAGGAAATATGTCAGCTGATGTTGAGTAACGAGATAATTGAGTAAGTGGACAAGTTTGTTTCCCTTGGCAGAATGTTTGCGAATGATGGGCGAGTAGATAGTGAAATTGAAAACATAGTGAATGCAGGCAGGAGAATAGTTGGCAGAATGTGGTCAGTAACCAAGAGTGAAGAGTTAAGTATGGAAGCAAAGAAGGCTATGTACAACAGTGTATTTGTTTCAACAGTTTTATATAGCAGTGAGACTTGGGTATGTGAAAAGGAGCACATGAGTAAAATAAACACCATAATTATGAGGTACCTGAAAGCTGCAAGTGGCAAAACGTCACGGAATAGAGTAAGGAATGAATGGGTGATGGATACGTGCCAGGTGAAGGAGATACTGCCTGAACTGTACGAAAGACGTGCGTTAAGATGATTTAGACATGTTGAACAAATGAGTAAGGAACGATTAACAAAGAGAATATATGAGGCAGGTATGAATATAAAACTAGATAGGGGTAGACCGAGCAAGAGATGGCTGAATATGATTGAAAAAATTGTAAAAAGAAAGAAAATAGAGAGCATAAAGAATAGGAGAGCTTGCTAAATGCGATGTATGGATTTAACGGAAGCAAAAGAAGTGTGTAAGAACAGAAAGGAATGGAGAGAAATAGTGAATGGGTGATAGTAGAGATAGTAGGATTGGTGAATAATAATGGGATGGTGTGGATACTGTATAGTATTGGGAGTTGTGGTGAAGGGTGGAGGTAGTGATATAGGTGAGAGGGGGTTGCGGCATGGGTGCATGCAGTGGTTGAGAAGGCGGAGACTCGAAGTTGAGTTGTGTCTACCCCGCTAAGGGAATGGCATGTTTGGTAGTAGTAGTAGTGGTAGTAGTAATGCTTGTAAAATTTGATTAATACTGAAAGATATTCTAGTTCAATTTAAATTTTTAATTTTGTTTAGTTGTAGTGCTTCCGTGACAGTTGGCAGTTACACTTATTCTAAACTTTTATTTGTTTATTTACTTTTCTTAGAATTTGATTTTGTTTCCATACCCGTTCATTTCGGTTCATTCTAATAATCTATAATTTAGTGGGGATGTGGATACATGCTGCTAAATGTTAGAAGGATTATTATTTATATTTTTGTTGTATAGCCATGATATTAACTAATTATTTATTAAAGAAGTTGTTCAACTTTTTGAGATTCTTTGTTTTCTTTATTATTGTTGTGTGTGGTAAAATTTGATATACTTCTTAATAGAACTTCTTTACCAACATGTTCTTTTATTTATTTTTTCCTCAGACGACAAAATTCATTCATATTTAAAAGTTCATTATTCTATTTTTATAATTTCAATTAGTGTGTATACCAATCAGTGATTCCAAGTGCAGTTTTTGAAAGAAAACAATTAAATTTTTCAAGAAAAGTATTTTATACCCATACGAATGTGCAACCTAAGTGTGAAATTGTGGATAAGTAGGTTAAATATTTTTTTTTGTTGTATGAACTAACAAGTTGAGAATGTTTATTGTTATAGAGGCTGATATTCTTCCATCCGAGACAGGAAGGTAAAAGCTATTAACACTTTTTGCCCCCCTTTCAACTTTATCACAGCAATACAAATTTTTGTGAATATGCTTGCTTTATATCAGAAGAGCTTTAAACCAAGTAAAATTAAACTCATTTTGATCTCTATTTCTTTACTGAATCTTTCGTTGAACTTCAACTGCCTCAAAGTTATCGCCTACGATTTAAACAAACCGGTTTCTTTCTAAGAAAATGTTTATTTTCTGTTAACTATTTATTTAGCAGGAATTTAGATAAAATTTTTTCCGGTTAATTGTCAATTCAATTTTATAACGTATACTGTTATCAGATAAACATATTTTCATTCGATAGAAAGAAATACTAACTAATTACACAAATGTCTTAATTAGGCTTTACAATTCTCAATTCCAACATTTATTTGCAACTATTTACGTATACAATACAAATAGTTTGGGAAGTGTTACCTAGAGACCTTGAGCGTGTACAGTGTGACAATGTTTTATTAAACCTGGCTAATGTAGTTAAAAATGATGGAAATCTGAAGATGAGTAACGAAGTAAACGCGAATAAATAAATAGCTGATGTGTGGACCATATTGTGACTGGTTCCGAGACACGAATCTCGCATAAAACAGCATACGTTTTGGGAACCAAGTAGTCGATCTGATTCCTTTAATGGCAGCAAGCATAAAATAAACTCAGCCGTTTAATTTCGAACGCTTCAACTTTGATGCGCTATACTTGTTGTCTAAAGCGCGAAACCCCTTTTTAACGGCCACTTGTATAGTGGAATCCTCGATTTATTTCAATAGTAGGTTTTTAATGCAACATGAAGAACACGCAAGTTTCGCGGAACTCATGAATAATCTTCACGGAACCGCAAGGTTCCGCCGAACACAATTTAAGAAATGTTGGTCTACATAGGCATCATTGTTTTCACGATAACTCGCGCAGACTCGTTTGCCATAACCCAAGGACTTCTTCAATATTTTAAACGAGCATTCAACTCCAACTTAGGGTCTAGCGATTTTTAACTCCATCTGAAGTTGAAGATGATGACAACCTGAAAATAATTGTAAATTGGTTAAAAATTTTGAGAAATTGAAGTACAGTGTATGAATATAAAAATTGCTGTTACCACATGAGTTTGTATGGTAACTATCAATTTTTTTGAATTTTCTGTGCGAAATGTTCTTTACTTTCCGGGCGACTCTTGTCCTACAAAACTAGTTACTTAGATTCATAGCTAACCGAATGAAGCAACTGTACCTAATTTAGAAAGCAACAGGTTACATCCCTATTAAAAGACACCAAGATAGGATGCTTTTCCAATGCTGTTCGTCATAGATACTTACTATTTTATAGCACAGACATATGAGCCTTGATAAAAGCAATAACTAAAGTATAATATATTGTGAAACTAATGCTGAAAGTTCGATATTTTACACGAGTGTAAGTTTGAGCCATAAGTCGTTAGGCGAGTGGCTTCAACACACGAGTGTGAAATATCCATTTAGCACGTATTATACACTATACTTTATCGATGAGCCCCTATATTTGAAAAAGATTTTGTGACAATTTTTAAAATGTCAACTAAACTTGAATAAGTATCGACTTTGCTAAATTATTATAACAACTTACTACGTAAGCGTATGAAATATATTTCACACGACCACGTGATGACCATTTCACAACAGTTTCGTTGCTGTGCGAAATGTATAACTTTCAATGATAGTAACGTATGCGAAATTATCCATTTATCGTAGTGATCGTCGGAAAAAGTTATTATCTTGCGTTATGTGCATTGTAGTCCAGCAATCGTCGGCAACTATTTTTGAATAAATATGCGTGTACACTGAAATAACGTTAAAAGTTATAGAAAATTGTAATACCCGCATGTAAATTTTTAAACAATCAAACTTATTTGAAAGGTAATTTAGTAACTTTCTAATTGATCAAAGCTTATTTCATTTTTTTAGTAAAATGAAAATGACAACATTTTCAAGCATGTCAATTGCTTTGGATGAAATTGTTTTCAAAAAGGCTAATACGTAGCCGATCACAAACGAATACCTCATATCTAAACGATATAAAACTTCTAAAGTAGATGCATACCGAAAACTGTTTCGTATCCTGGGGATTCACAAAATGTCAAAGAGAGCAGAATACATAAACGAAAATAATTAGATATAGAAAAACATAATTTTCGTTTGATTTTCAGCCCACCTGTTAATACTTTTGCATATTCAATCATTTAATTAGGGTCTTTATAAAATTGTAGGAAAATTTCTATCGTAAATAAAATTTAACGACGTAAGCTGTGAAAAATTGAAATTGTAGCAAAATTACTTAGCAGGGTAAAAATGTATGACACCTACTCCATCAATGTATTTGACGGCATCTACTCTAAATAGAAATATGTGTTGTGTTTTTCATTTATTAGTATCAATTTCTGTACATCTTGTTCTACGAAAATGTATTAAACTTTATTACTATCAAGAAAAGCGTTTATTACATGGTAACATGACTTTAATGGCCTTTAAAGTCCACTAAGTTAAGGAATGTAGTTAACTGTCCAGAAATACCAACCTTCGAACATAGAAAGCAATTTAACTAATAGTTTTATAACTACTTTACTAAAGGAATTTCTCTGCGTTAAATGTTGGGAAAGTTGGACATCAAAATCTAAATATTATAATTCACATGAATAGCTTAAATTTAAATGTTTCATTGTTTGTTGTATATTTTCTATGGAATGTCTTCGTTTTAACCAATATATAAATTCGTTACATATGGAACTTTAAAATTGGCATTTTACATTTATATCTTTTGGAATACTAAGGTTTGTAAACTGTCAAGTCTATAAAAGCTTTTTTAAGGATTCTACTTATTAGAAAGAAGACAAAATATTGACAGTATAACAATAAAGGAGACTAAACAAGGTTCATTTTTCATTGTTACGAAGTATTTTAAAATTCAATATATTAAAACCGTACAATCAGTAGCTCCGAATTCAGTTTTATATATGAAGGTTCCTATTTATTAAGAAATGACTGATAAGTGCGCGTGTAAGGATTGAAATATGGGAAGTAGCGTGTCTTCTAAAATTATGGAAAATGTATTCTGATGAAACGATAGGGCGTGCCGCATCGTATTACTCTGTATTTGCTATGTTTGTTTACACTAGTGTTAGATAGTGCGTAATCAGCTTCTAGGCTTGTTATGTAAACTCCATACCGGTTGTTATTCACAATTTGAATACTAAACGGAAATTGTATCTAACTACCTGTATTTTGTGGTCTCAGCCATCTTTTATAACATGAGAAAAAGGATGATAGAAAGCACTCAGGATTTACTAATTAATCTAAACGCGTAGGGTTGTTATTAGCAAAGCACTTTACATCAATACTAAGGGTCCTCTAAAAACGCCATTGCAGTATCTCCATTCGAGGTATAGTAAACCTGTAAAACATAATCAGTAACGACTAGCGATGTGAATAATGACACTTGAACATGCAGGGGGTCGCTTCACAGTTGCTTCCTGCTACGCTATGAGAAGATTGGACAACGAGTAAATAGATATAGCATTCATAAGAATTTTCAATTGAAGTTCCGAGCTTGAACTCATCATCTAACAATCTATTCTAACGACATCTTCGTAGATCTATACTTACATATCTGATTATTATTTACCTAAACTTGCGTCGTTACATATGCGATGTTAACTATAACGTTATCCTTCGCTTTCTAATGTCAGGTATGACATAAATAACTGACGGTTTTTAATACAACACTGATGCTTGAATCTTTTGTCAGATTTATCTTACAGATACTTTCCTTGAAGGTCTTTGCTACTGTAATAGTATCCAGGCTATTTACAAAACTGATAAATTTAACGGGAGATTGAAAAATAAGCCCTTATTGAGCTAACGATCTCAATTAAAGGTAAGAGGAGCAGACCATAAAAGAAAGATTGGTAATTTGTATCAGGAACAAACTATTAAAATAAAATCGATTAAATAACACATATTCTGGAGCTTGAGAACAAATTGAATCCATAACTAGCTTAAACATCTCCTGTACAGCATGCAAAACCTTTTCGGACGTGTTTCATTTACCTTAGCTTCTAGTAAGCCCACAAAAATCTGAGGTTTGATCTGGGTAGTTTAAATCACCAAGTCTAGAGATTAAACATCTAAGATATTATCTACAAAGTACCTGTACCCACAGTGTGGGTTCTAGTCCCGTATTGTTGTCTAGAAATGCGAACTAAGCGTGAAATTAGAAAATTTTATTTTCATGTGTGCTTAGCATTTAGAAATGTTCATTACCCATCGTCAAACTTTATTTTGACTTAGGACGCTAAAACTAGATGTTTTGCATCAAATACTGGCATTTTCGTAATGAAAAGACATTCAATGAATTAGACCAGCATTTTACTTAGATCATACCACAATTAATTAGAAATTGGGTTAGACTATAGCGTATAATTAATAGGATTTAGAACTTTGGCGCACAATAATTAAATACCTCGAAAATTCGATAAAAGCTTTAAAGGCAGCCACTACTGATTTTCAATGTAAATACGAGGTGTTATCAAAAATAAACGAGAATTACAATTAATTTATTCATCAATTTTTATATGTCCCCTTCATAGCCGTCCCTCTGGGATATAATATACTTCTGCAAGCGTTGTTTCCAGCTTGCAAAGTAGAGTTGAAACGCCTCTCTAGGCACTAATTTCAGCTCAGCCAACGGTTCTTCCTTTATTTCCTCTGTCCTTGAAAAATATTATCCTTTAAGGGTCCTTTTGAGTTTAAAGAGTAGGAAAAAGTCACAAGGGCACTATCTGAGGAATAGGGTGGTTGTGACATCGTAGTGGTCTTGTGTTTTGCCAACAAATGCGTGATAAATAATGCGGTGTCTGCCGGTGTTTTCTCATAGTGTAAAATCCATGAATTTGCTTTCCATATTTCGGGTAAACTCGCATAAATTGCGCAAACTTTATTAACTATGCGGCCTGTTTGTAAAAACTCAAAGTGCACAACTGCATTGTAATCAAAGAAAACGGTAAGAAGAATCTTCACGCTTGACCACACTTGATGCGCTTTTTTCTCAGAACACTTTGTTTGCGATAATTGAGCCTATATACAGGTTTTTGCACCAGTCACAATGCATTGGAGTAATTCTGGGTTATTAACGACGGCACCAATCGTCTTTTCGGCGATTTCTACGCGATGCTACTTTTGTTGAAAATTCAAAAGTTTTGGAACCAATTTGGCTGCCACTTATTTCATACGCAAAACGTTAGTGAAAATTACTTCGCCTAAGCTGTACCATATTCCTAAGTTTTCCAGCAATCTCTCCAAAGGTAATTCTTCGATTAGAAATCACACTCTCTTTTGTTCTTTTAACATGTTCATCGTTGCAAGAGGTGCCGGGACGGCCAGTCTTGGCATCATCGTTAACGTCGTTACGATCTTCTTTAAAGCATTTAAACTATTCGTAAGCAGCTCCTTGTGACATAGTGTAGCCACCAAAGACTCTTTGTAACATTTTGATTGCTTCTCTGCACTTAATTTTGTTTTTAGCGCAAAATTGTAAACAAATTGTTTGCTCCGACATGTCACATATAAAGATAACAAAATACTTTCAACAGCTACTTATTTCACGACTCACCAAAAACAAACTTGGTGTATGCTTCACTGGCAGTAGTACCAACTTGAGAAAGAAACACTTAACCAAATCGGTACAGTAGAATACACACAACTCAAAATGCCAAGGCATACCAAGGGCATAAACTCAGAAACTAGCAACAGACTTCAACAACAATGGGGAGTCAGCGCATCTATGATAAAATAAATGTAGCTATAAGAAGTTGGTGCAAAATATAGAGTGTACGCCATTCGGTAGTAGCTTAACCTTAAATCCATTGGAACAGTCTAGATAACAAGTACGCACTCTTTGCGTTAAAAATCTCCGTTTTATCTTATCTACTATCACTTGCAGATTCAATTGAAGCTGTGACATTGATCCCTCAAATTGAAATCAGGTGAAACATATAGAAGAATACGCATTAC
This sequence comes from Phrixothrix hirtus, assembly GCA_024586415.1. NCBI lineage: Eukaryota > Metazoa > Arthropoda > Insecta > Coleoptera > Phengodidae > Phrixothrix > Phrixothrix hirtus. Next base: position 12,120 of record JAHWXV010677768.1, read on the forward strand.
GTAAACAAATGGTAACGAGTCACGACCAGGTTACAAAAATTGGCCAATGTAATTAATTAAACTTCACTGACTACATTTAGTCTTAAATCTATAACTAGTAAACAATTGCAATACGAAGGGAAAAGTCGCTAACATTAATTGTTTCGACAATTCATAACGGCACCCTTCTTCCGCTTAAATGAAGTCAGAGTTGTATTAGAAATAATTATTGTACACCAGCTTTGATTTAATCTTGCTGTACGTTTACTTATTTTACCAATAAAATGCAATAACGAGGTGTATGCTAAATAGTTAGCTCAATGAATATGACCGTAGTATTGGACTTAGCAAGCGGTTATAACAAAATAACAATACATTTCACCACACGCGACTCGAAGAATGGGATGCATAATACTCAGATCGGAGGCCCTAAAGATGCCATCAACGTAAACGAATTGGTAACTTCTAATCCCTGTCGAGGTCAACAGGAATTAGAAACCACTTGCAAACCACTTCACATATTTGCTTTTCAGCTAATAGCTAATTGCCATCCAGATTTATCCACCTTCCGATAACTTAAACAAGTAGGTTATTTTTAGAAGATCAAGAATTTATATCTTTTCGCATTTAAGTCTCTTATTATAGTGACATTCATTATTTTATAGAGAGGAAAGGAATCAAAAGAACTTTCTGTCGATTGTTTTAACTTTAAAGGCAGTCACAGATTCTGAGTTTTGCCCAAAACGTTACTTGTGTAAACTTAGCTATAGTATAAAGCTTGCCTAAGAAACCGATTTCTATTCTAGAATCGTTTTAGTTTTTTAATTCTTTTCGAAAGCATGTCCATTGTGACCTAATCTTTATGCTATCCTTATTAGACGCAGGAGCCCCACCTTTACCTTTTTTAACCAATACTTCATAAGCGGAATTCTTCTTATACCTATTTGAGTTGTCCTTTGATATGTCTTTCCACATGAATTGCTCCTGTATAGCTTAATAAAATCTGCTAGTAGTTTCATATCAAGCGAAGATCTAAAATTCTTTGGTTGTTACTTTTGGGTGTTACGGCGTAAAAAATTGGCAATAGTGATATTAAAGGTCGACGTCAGAATGATGGGTACGCCAGCCATATCCTGCGATATTGGAGGAGGATCGCAGTTAGCACAACGTAGTCCAACTAACTTGAAAGGAAAGAAAGGTTGAACACCATGCGTTTGTAAAGTCAAATGAGCAGCACACGCCTGAACGACAAGGTGTGTGACGTATTTCCTTTACCTTAAATCTTACCAAACTCTGGGGATAGTCCAGCAGAAAGAAGTTCTGCCTAGTTGAAGAAGAGGAGAAACTATTGTTGTATTGTTGAAAGTAAGTAAACAATGTACCAAACAATAACATTTATTTCACCGGATCGTGGCGAAATCATCAATAGAATTAAGCATGACAACAATTAAAACACAACAAGCATAGCAAAAGTGTTTCTATCTTCCGGTAGGAATACATCTATCAAGCAAATGGTTAATGAAGATGCCTTATTGCCTGATTAAGGATAACATAAAATATATCATTGAATACATCTCTTATTTGAGATGGTGACATTTGAGTCAAATTACGTTTTTCATGTAGGTCAACCAGTCCAACGCGGTAATTTAAAGTTAACAAATTTCGTTACTGTAATGTACACCGCTATCTTCTAAAGGTATTAAAACAATCTCTATAAAACAAATATATTGAAGGCCCATTAGGAACATTTATTTTCCTCGAGAAGAAGTATGTGCATATAGGTCCACCAAAATCTGAATATTATAGTATTAATGAAAAAGGTATTGCTAGATATTGAAAGATTTCATGGTACGACTTATCGGTAGATTATTTACCGTAAGATTAAAAATAAAGAAGAGTAATTATAGTGATTATCAAACGGCGTTACTTTACATGCAGTTACAGATTACTAGTATTCCAAATTTAATAACTACTATACTGAGTGACATAGAAATTACAACACCAAGAAGGAGTAGGAATTTCTTAATCAAAGTTGGTAGATCTGTTGGGTTGACATTAAGTAATAATTAATTAACCTTTGAGATCACGTTATTATAATTTTTTGCGAACTTTTTCGGTCTGTGTTTTTCGTACGATTTGTTGTTCTCTTCCTTGGTAATTAACATTATTTTGGTTTTTGTTCTATTGTTAACGTGTTGTGTTTGTTTGATCATGCCTAGAGCATGGCAACTAGGATATTACCGTCAATTAAGCGAATTTGACATAGGTCGAATTATTGGTTTGCGCGAAGCTGGCTTTTATTTGAGGACATTGTTAACCGTGTAAATTGAAACCGGTTTACTGTAATTCGAGTGCGCCGTGCATGGTTTAAAGATAACCAGGAACATCGTAAGAGAGGAATAAATAAACGTAAAGATCATCGCTTAAGACTACTGGTATTTATAGAACGATTTTCTTCTACTCGAGTAGTTGGTGACCAATGGTTTGGTGAAAAGGGTCTCCTTGTAATCCTTAGAAAAGTTTGTCGCCGAATTTGAAGTTTTGCGTTAACATCATATCGTCCGCAACTTGTGCTTCCTTTGACTGCAGAACATTATCAGCAACGGTTACAATGGTGCAATTAACGATATCATTGGAATCTTGAATGGCATCGTGTTGTCTCAAGTGACGAATCTAGATTTTATTTAGGAATGCGCGACGGTCATACGAGAGTCAGAAGACGGAATCTTCGATTTGCAGTTGAGAGGCACGTACACCGCATTGTGGGTGTTATGTTTTGGGGTACGATTACTTATGGCATCAGGACTCCCTTGGTGTTCATTAGAGGCAATATGGCATCACAACGATATATTGCGGGGGTCACTGGAACACATCTTGTGTCATACTTACAAGAACTAGGAGATCCATGATTCCAGCAATATAATACATGTCCACATGTAGCAAGGTTTTCCTTGAACTTCTTTGAGTAGTCCCAGATTCATCTTTGCCCTGGCCTCCAAGATCTCTAGATGTTTCTCCCATTGAACGTGTATGGGACATAATGGGTAGAAGGTGACGAAATTTAAGGTGTCCTCCTTTGACTTTGGAGGCCTTGAGGCATGAGATGCATCTTGTATGGAAGGCAATATTCCAAGACGAGATAAACCACCTGATTCAATCAATGCCTCAGTTTGTAAATGAATGTATAAATCACAGAGGCCGCACCACACATTATTAACAATTATTGTAAAGTTTGTTTAAATAATAAATACTTTCTTCCCAAAATTTGACTATTTATAACTATAATATTGGTGAATATTCCTACTAAATGTCATCCGGAAATTCCAACTCCTTTTTGGTGTTGCAATTTCTATGTCACTGAGTATATTTAAATAAAACAAATTTCTGTGGAACTGAAAATATTCATAAACCATGGAGTCGTATATCTGGCATCATAATACTCGAAAGCTGGTACATAGAATAAATTCGTCCGGTAGCGAACCAAAAGAACAATACTGGGATTTCAGATTAGAGATTCATGCAAATCGACATCCACATTTACTTATGAAAACTAAATATTTGGTTTCCGCATTGTACAGAAATTTACGAAGAAACATGTAGGAAATATAATTGTAAAGCTGTATTACAGGCGACTTTTATGCAGCAAATTCTATCAACGTAATAAAAGAAGTACGACCTTATTCCAGAGTTATTTTGATTGCATCCTAGTCCAATTAACGACGACGCCTGGGAAGTCTTAGTAGCAAAGGTTAGTTAATTTCCTGGAGGTAATTTTTGGAAAAGCCCTATTTCATTAGCATATGATCGAATTACAAAGTTAATTTACTTTTCTACGCGGTAATCATGAAGATCTAAGCACTTGTATAGACGTAGTACTAGTTTTGTTATACTGTTGGCAAAGAACTCAACAAGCAGTGACCCGTTGTGTCAATGCACCATATTTTCTGATTCGCTTTCTCCTTAAAACTTATTCAGCTTTGAAAATTGTATTTTTACATTAAAGTAAGTAAGTAAATGTACCTAAGTTTTAAAAATAACTCCAGTGGGATGACGTCCGTTTAGACGTAACCGTTTTTCTATACGAGCGTTGAAATTATTCATCACATTCTGCAGCACTGCCAGTGTGATTTGAACCACCCTCTGCCGAATACGTTCTTTTAATGCTTCAACTGTTTATGGTGGGTTATCCTGATAAACTTTACTCTTCAGGTAACCACAAAAAAGTCACACGTTATTAGTTCCGTTGAATGTGGAGGCCAAGCGATTTCCCTATTTCGAGAAATCACGTGATTAGAAAGTAAAGCATTAACAACATTCATACTTACTCTCTCCGAATAAGAAGTTGATCCGTCTTGTTGGAAGAGTGCCCCCTTTTTTACTTAGTACTAAGTATATTGTGGAGTAACAAAGTTTTCCAACATGTCTACGTATCTCTGTGAAGTCACTATCATAGCATTGCCCAAACATCTTCGAAAAAGTAGGACCCTATGATTCCTGGTGAAAGGATAGCGCACTTTTATGGAATGGAGAGGTTTCTGATGCTGATATCTAGCTTTCACGTTACACCAATACCTAAAGTTCTACTTGTTGAACTAACCGCACAAATGAAAATGAGTCTCGTCACTCATTTATAAATTGTCTATAATAAAATTCAACATCTTTCACAAAACCGTCTTGGACTCGCGTGATCCGATTCTTTAAGAGCCTGAACAATTTCGATCTTGTAAGTATGATGATGTAGATTTTTGTGTAAAATCCGTCGAATCGTTCTGTTGGAAATCCCAAGTGTAATGCCGTTTCGGCGATCTGAGCAATGCGGGATTCTTTCGATTGTAACTCTTACACGTTCAATGTTGGTTTCTCGGGCCTCTTTACAGTTGTTGACAACGTATTTTGAAAGTTCTTAACCAACTTTTAATTTCACAGGTATAATGCACCTGTCGATTCCGTTTAATTTGAAAAGCGTGCGAAAATTATGACGTGCTTGCACGTAAGAGTTGCCATTTTGATAAACCGCTTTGACAGTGCACGCACGATGCTTAGGTGCCCACCGCTACAACATATTTGAATGCTAAGGTACCAGGAACATGACTGACTGCAGTTCCGCCACCTATCATCAGCCGAGCACGATTCCCGCTCTTTTCAAAATCCCTAATTACTCTGCTTCACCCGCTGTAACTCAAACCTCTTGATACTAAACCTATATTCTCCATAAAGAGAGAAATATTAATTAACAACCTAGCACAAAACGCTAACCTTTATTTTCTTACATTATTCGATACTTCTACACAAATACATCCATGAAAATCCTACAAACATATTTGAGCAGCATTTAGACAACTTAAACTTGAACAACAACACTTACAAATCGCTATTCGTTTTTATAAAGTCATAAAGTTAAAAAACGTTTTTAATTTAACAAAAACGATTTGCTCATGGGGAGCTCAGTATCGCCAACACTTGTTAATATATTTCTCGTTCACATTGAAACTGACGATCTTTAACATCAAAAACTATTTAAAAAACGTAAAACTTCACAGTCGCTATTTTGACGATATAATAATCATATTTCGTGGCACCCTCGCTAACTTTATAAAGTTAGTAAACAATTTGCATTTTAATCTACTGTTTATATATGAGCTAAAGAAAGATAAAAAATTTCCTTTTCTAGATTTACTTATTATTAACATAAATAAGACTGTAATATTCGACATTTATAAAACACCAATTCACATTTACTAGCATATTCACCCAATATAATTATTACAGCACAAAACAGCATCACTAAATTATCTTAAACGTATATGAAATCAATTACCCTCACAACAATCACAACTACAAAATAGAAATTAACCGCGTAAAATGCCTTGCAGGCACAAAAGATATTCACCTTCAACTATTAGTAAAATGTAAGTATTCTAAACAAAACGTCACCATTTAATTAAAAATATTACTACTTTCAAAACAATTACGAATATTTTATCGGTTTATCCCTTATAAGCCACTTAATAATATATTTAAAGATTTTAATTAAAGACAGTTTTCATAAAATAATCAGAGTACTTCAAAATTGTAGAACTTATAACTTTGGTATAAAGCTTGTTTGATGGAAAATAACATCTTCTCGTACATTGAACAATCAAAATGCCACTTAAATGCGAGAAGCGAGATCTAAAAGTCCAGATAATTCCAACACATCCAATTGTATAAACCATCTGAAAAATAATAACGATTTTGATATCCACCAAAATATAAAGACTAGAAAATAAAATTTAGATTGTTAACTTTTATCTTCTTAATATTTCTTAATATTTCATAATTCACAAAAATCTTAAAAGCTATAAATTATTACCATTGTTAGTTAACTCGCTTAAATTCACAACAAACTATGCAGCCCCAAATTAATGCATTACCTTTATCCTTTTCCTCCATTGTTAGAATTATTCTGTTTATTCAATTTTATTCATTTCTATATATACCCTTAGTTCTTATACATATTCTTGCATCTATAATTTGTTAATTTTTCCACAATCAAATTATAAATTTTTATTCCAACGTAATAACTTCTTATTTACCGCGCCATCAATATTTCCAACTGTTATTTATAAATTGTTTCTTGATAAATGCGCATATATCATACCGTTCAGTATACTAGTCACTTAATTTTCTTACAGCAGTTGTCTTGTGCTGTTTTTACAATCAAATCTAGTTTAGAACAGGAACTTCCACAATCAGTCTTACCTTTATTCTAATTCTAGATTTACCCTTTATTATTTTTCTCATTCTGTTTTTAAATTCTCATTATTATTTATTGGAAATTTTATTTTTTATGATTATTACAAACAGGTTTGGCAGTATTTAAATTCACATCCAAATCGCTCCATATTTTGAGCCATTTTATTTTTTCTCTTGATTCGAATTTCTATTTGTCGGCTTAACAGAAAAAATTTTCATATATTTAATTATTTATGACTTTGGTAAGATAAAAGTTATATTTGTTTGCAATGTTTATACTGTTCATAATTATTTAAAAATTCATTTTATCTATAATTTTAGCGCTTTAAAAATGCGATGCTTGACAACATCAAAATTGGTCTAGATATTTTACCGATTTAAGTAATAAACTGAGTCTCAGGTGATTTTGAATTTTTATTTATCATTAAGAGTCTAAGCTTGCTTTACATTACAAATTTATACGTTTGAAAATACGTAAATAATTTTCGTATCATTTAATTACTTATTTTGAGTCTCCAATTTATTTACATTTTGCAACCAATTACAGTGAGAGCAACAATGGTTGTCCGAAAAAACTACTTTCCACTGCTGGTCATACCAATACTTACATCTAATGTACTCCAATTTATTTTTGTCAATAAT
>JAHWXV010677824.1:0-10304 GCA_024586415.1 Phrixothrix hirtus
TGTTGTAATAAATATTGTTTAAACCTTGACATTGTGTTTATATTTTACATTTTTATAAATTTACTCTAGTATCCGAACTTCCGTGAACGGGAGTGTACATTAAGGACTTTCAATTTAAAAAAAGAAGTGATATTTATTCATATTGTACAAATTAAATTTCAAACAAGTTATTTTATGTATGTTTACAGGTTAGTAATATTACATAATTAAATGGCTACATTTACTAACTTGGTGTTGGGTTTAAAATCTGAAATTTTTGATAAATCTTTGTGCTTGTGCAGCACTGTTGTGAAAAATTATAAATATTTATGAGACTAAATATACAAGAAAATATAAACAAAACAAATTGCAATAAATACCTAGTTACATCAATAATTTAACAGAATATCTGGGATTATTTAAATACAAACATTCTTAGTATCTATGCATATGTATATGTAATAAATACATAATATATATGTTTAGTTTATTTACTGCCGACACTAAATTTAGAAAACTTTTTATACAAGGTGATTTTAGAATAAAAGTGATATACTTTAACACATTATTGTGGAGACATAACCATGTCCATTAACAACAAAATTGCATAAAATAGAGCAGTTATTTGAAAAGAATTGAAAATGTTGACTTTTTGACAAACTGCTGAGAAGCATTATATACTAATAAATATATCTAGACACACTATAATTTTAACTAGGTGTCTTAGGGTAAATAATGTGTTGTTTTAATATCAAATTACTGCATGTGTATATTTATTTTACTAACCCATCTCAGTATGTCATTGTTATTTATGCCCTACAGTTTTATTTGTTTGTAGATGAACACTTAACATTCACTTTTAAACACATTTAATTGCACTAAAGACCATATCCAGATTGTTATAAGAAACGTTATTTTGATATTTCCTTTTTAGAACATTTTAATTTTTAAAATTCCTAAAAAATTATAACACATTGTTTTATTATTTTAGTTATTTTTGATAATGATCTATTTTATTTAAACACAAAATTATTATTATGAATCCTATAATGTAGTTATATAGCACATCAAATAAAGAAACACTTGCCATTTTACAAGAAATGTTCAAAATGCTTCACTGTAAATTAAAACATGTCTGTCATTTCAGTATTAGTTAATCTATCCATAATACACAAACACAAAAATGATCATTAATACACTTCAGGTAATGTAACATATTAACACTAACAGTGTGTGATAAAACACAATAATTGTGATAATTTAATGCTACATATTTTAGCAAATGAATATGTCACCATAAATACAGTAAATATGCCTGAGATATACATCTTGCATTTTAGAATGGTGTAACAACTATGTCATGCTTATAGCTTATTCTCTTAAAATGACACGTTCAGTTGTTCGACTATTACAGGGATCCTTAAACAGCTCATCAGCATTATTTTAACAACATTTTTCTTGGAAATGACAAGGAATTTTTTAGCATGAATTTTGTCGTTTGATTTAAAACTAACCCCTCATGTATGGTTGAAATGTATCGCAATATTTTAAAATCACCCTATACATTAAAGCAAGTGAAAGTTCTTTTTATTTATAAAAGCAGTATTTAAAATGTTTTGCTCCCATACAGGTTAGGTGTCCACTTAAAAGTGCTTTCATTATAATCGCCTTGGTAAATATGATGCTATGAATCAAGATACGAGTGTTATACCAATTATATTGTTTTTTTGGCAGATTTTTTCTTCGCCCATATGAATCTCAATCTGTATATAACTTAGTTTCAATTTAGTTAACCATCTTAATTATAATATTTGGCATAACTTTTGTCAGATTTTTCATTTTATTGATTGGTTGTTTGAAAAACCATTTATTCAAAAAAGTCATTATCAAAAGTTAATTCTGTTATTTCACTAACATTTTGCAGGATATTATTTTTCATAATTGTACCTCACATAGCTGTAAAGTCTAATTATTGTCAAGTGTTGTTCTTAATCCACTCTTTTATGGTTAATATAGGAGCATTTTTCAACATATTTTCAGTATCAGAATCGATTAATAAAATTTTCTGTTTGTGGTCTAATATTTATATTGTCTGATGTAATACTGTAGAACTAATATCTTCTGAATCACTTTTATATATGTCGCTTGCACAATCAGACTATTAAATTCACTGAAAAGTTCTTGATTCAAAAATTTGTAGTTGTCATTTTTGAAAGTTTAATAGTACAAAATTGCATATAGAATATATAAAAGATCAGAAAAAATATAACATGACACGATCACAAATTCTGTAAAGGACACTTATCAACTTTTAAGTTCTAACAACTTTGCGTGGTTATTTTAACTGTGTCTCTCTTTAACAGGTTGACGTTGGCACTGTAATTTGTATTTTGCTCCATCAGGCAGTGTTATTGTTATATGCACTAAAAGATAGTGCTGTAGTGGCAAAAAAAAACCAAAAGAATTACCATGCTTTACTATCTTGGTGAAGATCAGCCACCATTATGTCGGAAATGTTTTAAGTTCATAAAAACAAACCAATAAACCTTTTACTTTATTATTTTTAAAATAATTGAATTATTGTTAATTACATTTGAAATTATTTCATTGTTCAAATAATAAATTACTTTCCAATATTGTAAGATTTTTTATTGTAATTAAAAAAAATGTATTTGTGAGAAGCCACTGGTGTACATACTGCCCAAATGGACAACCAACATTTGAACCACAGGTGGCACGCACACCGCCTGAGAGGACAACCATGTTTGAACTATTGGTGGCACAAGCCCATGGTCTTGTACACTAAATAGTTGCCTCAGTTTTAATCATAGAGCACCTGGCTGTGATACAGTTCAGTCTGTTAAATTTGGCATATGTATATAGTTACTCCAAAATAAATATTTAATATTAGCTAATTAGAGAATAAATGATAGAACTATTTCAACAAACACCATGTTAAATTTTCAATTTTGGAAGAATATACTAAGTATTCTAATGATTAATGCAAATAAACTACATATTGAAATATGGTATACATTTAGATTTTTGTCTTGTTCGAAAATATACAGGGTGTTTCAGATAATATAGCATTTCTTTTAGGGAGTGAATGGACACCACAATATGCACAAAATTAAAAGCAATATGAATATCCAAAATCCCCCCTTTTTTCTAATTATGTATGAGTTGCCTAGAATTGTATTAAGAGTGAACTGTTAACTTCATTAAATTATAACTGCATAACATTTAATTAACATGCACTCCGTTTTTACAGCTGCAGCAGCCATAATTTAATTTGTTTACTGTAATAAATCACTCATGTGAATAAGTATATTGTTATTTTATAGAAATGAGATAATTTAAAATAAATAAATTTTTTTAACAATCAAGCAAATTGTTTATTGAAACTTTTTAAATAACAATACAATTTTACACCCAAAAATCATTTTTCATATCTGAAATTGTGCGATGTCATCCTATACTTAAAATAAAAATACTTTACACTTTTTTAATACAATGGCTGAATAAAAACTTTTTTTATACTGTCCTAATTTAAATTATTATTATTGAAGAGACTGTTTGAGAATATTTTAGGCAAAGTGAAATATGTTGAAGCTAGTTATTTGTTGAGAAAAATTTGTTTTATTATTCTATCATAAAATGCATTAATCGAGATGAAAATTTAACTATTTGTTTATTTTAACATTTTTACAAGGAACAAAATGAATTTTGCAAAGCTTAGGTTAAAACATTTTCATAAAAAATACTTAAATTAATCGCCATTGTTCTAAACATATAATTGAGCACAACATTTGACGTTAATGTTCATAATTTGGATTACCAAGGTATTGGTTGATGACATTTAAAAAGGTATCATCCTATAGTTTTATTTTTATGTGTCTATTTCAAAAGTTAAATGAAATGCGTACAATGTTTGCTCTACTATATAGAAATGCTTATTTTGTAGTCAACCCTTATTTGTCATACCTGGAAGTATATTCATGGTTGATTCATCATAAAAAAAGGACTGGTGTTTGTATTGCTTTTAATTTTTTGCATTTTCCAGTGTCTGTATGATCTCTTTTCACCCCCTAAAAGGAATGACATCTTATCTGAAACACTCTTTATACAATTAGAATGATTTTATTTATGAAATACATAGAAATATTAATAAAACAGAATAACACAAATAGTTTTTAATTTAATAAGGACACAGCTGTCTTTACAGCTTCTACGAAACATGATAATGTTTTTATTTATCATCCCGTACCTTATTAATGTGTGGAGTTTTATACTGCAACAATTTTTGGAGTATCCCATTATGCTGTTAAATGTTAGTTGCTTTGATTTTGACCTTCCTTTCTTCAATTTAACACAATTTTGATCAGAATTTGCGATTATATAAGAACAACAGGTATCACTTTAATTTATCTACGATGTACAATTTTTTTACTGCCAAATACTATACTTTCACCATATGAAAACTATTTGGGCACCATTTGTTTATTAATTACCTAGCAAACACTTAGAAATAAAAACAAGAAAATATCAAGATAATATTATTTTCCTTAATCCCACAGAGGGAGTACTTTATTAACATACAATTGACTATTTGTATACAACTAACGTTAAATCATTATAAGAAATTACTAATATATTAAAAATAAAAGAGGGTGTTTTACAAAACTTGTAGTTTAGAAAAAAATTTATTTGCAACTTCAATTTACAATTTGTTAGTAGATGGTGCTGGGGGTTTCAGTTTTATTGTTTGCTACTGTAATTTGAAATTAAGATATTTTATTCTAAACATTTTTTTTTCAGTAGAATTATGTACACTCCTTCATTATAGTATTATTGATGTAAATGTAGATGAGTTTCACTGTCTTAAATATAATTCATGAGAAATAATTCAAAGAATTGGGTTTTTGTAGGTGATATAATAAGTATTTTTTACAATTAAGTTTAAAAGTTCAATATTTCAATATACTTTCGTATTTGCATTTATTGTTAGCATAATTAATTTTTTTCTTTAAAATAGTAAATTTAACATGGATTTCGTTGAAATAGTTCAATAATTCTTTAATTACCTAATATTAAATAGTAATTTGTGATAAATCTATATATCATATAAATGCATAGAGGATTTCTGCAGGCTAAGCTATGTCATAGTTTAAATTTCCTCTCTACTGCCATATTTAGGAATCGAGGTAACCATTTAGTACACTGGCTGTGGTACACACCGGCATCAACCTGTTATTTTTATCCAGGTCAACAATATTTGAATAACAAAATACATATCAATACATCTCTCGTCAACAATGTCTTAATATATTCACAGTATTTTAAAGTCTTTAAGTGAGAAAAATAATAATAGCAAGTTTATTCCAATAGTTCTACGGCAATTACAGGAATGTAGTACATATAACATTAATAATTGTGCAGGTGAAAAAGTTATAAGACAAAAACTGATGAACAGTAAAAGTATCAAAACAATTAAACATCAAACAATAAGTAGTTTGGTAATATATAAATGGTTAAGCAGCATGTTACATGTTGCATGTTTCCTTAAACTGCAAGCAGCCTAAGGTATAGGATCTGTAGTTAATAGTAAAATTCCTACTGCAATCATAAAAGCAAAATTTACAGTTCTAATAAATTGATAGTAACGTAAAGTAAATGTTTAATAGCTAAATATAATAAACCTGATGGAGGAACAGATTTTTATATAAAGTGGGAAAGTTTACCATATGCAGATGCAACCTGGGAAGATTCTGGTCTTATACAAAGAAAATGGCCAAAACAAATCGAAGAATTTGTAGAACGAGAAGAATCGAAACGCACTCCTTCCAAACATTGTAAAGCTTTAAAATATAGGCCGAAGTTTCATGAAGTTAAAGAGCAACCAAGTTATATGATGGGTAACGATAAGGTATTAATGAAAATATTATTTTTATTACGAATCATAAATTGTACATTTTTAGACTTTAGTTTTAAGAGATTATCAAATGGACGGTTTGAATTGGTTAATTCATTCATGGTCTAAAGAAAATTCTGTGATATTGGCTGATGAAATGGGCCTTGGTAAAACAATTCAGGTAATACAAATAACATGAGCTATGTTTGATTTTTTAGATTCTAATGGAAAATGTTTTTAATTTAGACTATATGCTTTCTATACTATCTCTTTCATACACATCAACTGTATGGACCCTTTTTATGTGTGGTACCGTTATCAACTATGACTTCTTGGCAGAGAGAATTTTTACAGTGGGCTCCTGAGTTAAATTTTGTAACATATTTGGGCGACGTTAATTCTAGAAATATTGTAAGTTTAGAAGATGTTATTTATTTTATTGTATTACATTCTATTTGTTTTTAGATACGTCAATATGAATGGTGTTATGAAAGTTCAAAGAGATTAAAATTTAATGCTATTTTAACTACTTATGAAATTGTATTAAAAGACAAAGCATTTTTAGGTAGTATAAATTGGGCTATAGTATTAGTAGATGAAGCACATAGGTATGTAATTATATTTATTATAACTTTCTATTTTGATTACTTTATTTTAGACTAAAAAATGATGATTCCTTGTTATATAAAGCTTTAATGGAATTTGATACCAATCACCGACTGTTAATAACTGGGACACCTCTTCAAAACAGCTTAAAAGAACTTTGGGCTTTACTGCACTTTATTATGCCAAATAAGTAAGTTTATCTTTATTTAAACACAGTTGATTTCTGTTAATAAGGCCATTGCATAATTAAAAATTCAGGGCTCATATACATACTTGCACACAGTTACTTAATTTGGTCAATTAGAATATGGCCTTATTGACTGAAAGTGACTTATATGTATTTATTACTCTTTATTAAGCAAATGATGCCTCTTTAGCTCTATGTAAATACATAATATTTAAATAATATAGTATAAATCATATACAATACATGAACATTATTTTGAACAAAATTTGCATGAAAGTTAATCCTAGTTACTACAGTAACTTCTTTTGTTTAATTCTTTAACATCTGCTATTATTGTGCCCACAATATAATAGAAAAGGCAAGATACGTCTGGTTAAAATCTAATATCTAATTGTCTGAAAATGATTTGAATCTTATATTTTTCCTATTCAGCACTTCAATTGCTGAGGGGTGTTTTTATAATTAACAAATGTACTCAGGTCATATCTATAAACCAAAATATTAAAATTTTTGAAAAATTAGTTCTATAAAGTAACTGCTCTAGAATAGTTAGAATGATTCTAAATTACAAATTTTAATCCTTTTGTATGAGGCTACATTGTTTGATCACGTTTATTTTATTTTATTAAATGTGCTTTATAATTTTATAAGAAAATTAAATTTTAATCTGTTATAATAGCATAATTACTTTGATTACAATTTGTTTGTTAGTAGTGGCAGTTGAGTTTTTTAATTTTCTGGTTTTTCATGATACTTCTTTTGTAATATACAGGGTTGTTTTGAAATGGTCGTAGTAAATAGAAAAGACACATTTGATTATTAAATTCCATTAAGCCCTTTTTTAAAATTTTACACATGAAAACATTTTATGAACTGCTTCCCATAATGAAAGTTTATAAGTAGGTGGATTGGTTACAGCTATATATCTGTAAATCTATCAAATTAATTAAATGTTCATATTTTATGGAAAAATGAAAAATGTATTAAAAAGTTGAAATTATGCATACTTTATTTAGAGCTAACAAAGGATGATATGAAACAAAATACAGTTTTGTTAGATGTTTATATAACAGTGATTCTATTTTATGTCCCAATGCATAGTTGACCCAATCACATTATTAACACATAAAAATAATGTTATTAATATACAGCATTGCTTTGAAATGGTTGAAAGAAATAACATGGTCAACTCTACATATTAGATGAGACACATTATTGAGATTATTAAATTTTATTAAGCCCTTTTTTAAAAGTTTTACACATGACAACATTTTATGAACTGCTGACATTTGTCACATAATCCGTTATACATTCAAGAAAAAATGTGAATGTAATTGCTGACAGCAAATTATAACAATATATCGAGTTGCACTCTGTTTATTTGCTAATAAATGGATGCTTGATCTGCTCCCATAAATTAATGACCTAATTTTTATTTGGAAGTCTTATTAAAAATTTAATTTGGAAGTTGTATTAAAATCATCAAAAAAAATAATGTAATTTAGAAACAAATAATAGTTATAAAATGTAAATTTAATATAGTTGTTTCAAAATGGTTTTCTCAAAAACAATTACATATTCTGATTACAAGTACTCAGTTATGGCCTTTTTAAATCTAAAAGGTTGTACTACCAGATTTTTTATTAGTTCCAAAATTGAGTAATAAATAATTTCAAATTATATATGTAAAGTTGAAAAGCTTATAATGTATTATTCAATTTTTCTCAAACTTTTATACAAGGACAAAAAAAAGGATGTGTTTTTTATTTTTTCAATAAGGCTTTTAGTTCAGAAATAAGGAAAACGGAAAGCAAATTAATTCTATGAAATAAGCCACATTTTCTCTTATTAACTAAGATTTTACTGTTTTTTAACAAATTTTGCTTCCACAAAAAAATTGCAAAACTGGATAATGAAACATTATTTAAAAAACTACACAACCAAATCTAATTTAATGACCAAAATTGGGTTTTTTTATCAATTTCAATTATGCTGAATGTTTATCATTACACAGTGTAATGACCTGTAACATGAGTAAGACTGCAATAAACATTCGTGATCTCATCATTAATTGGGATGAAATTTCTGACTATAAATATTGCTCATCAGAAGTTATGAAAATGTTTTACAGGAATTTCCTAAATTTGATTGTTCCCAAATTAAACTTGTTTAATTTTTACTTTCTTTTACCCTGTATAAAATACAGGTAAAAGAGAAAGTACTGTTTTCAAAATTTTAGTGAAAATGCACGTTTTTGGGTCCTCTGAGTATAAAAATCATGTTTTTGAAAATTGATTTGTGTATGTATGTGTGTAAGTGTGTGTGTGTCTGTGAACACGACTCAAAAACCAAAAGTCCTAGAAAAATAAAATTTTATATTTGCATTTTTATCCATCATCGCACATGACTACAACAATTTCACTAAAATTGGATAACCAGAAGTGCCACTTTACTCTTGTCATTTTTTGGTTTAATGAGATTTTCTTGAATTTGGCTCTGAAATTTCTGTAATTCGAGTAACCGGAAGTAGTTTAGCAGTCTGAATAAAATAACAATGAAACTAAATGTGCTAGCTAAATGAAAATTTATATTTGAGGTCATAATTGCCTTTGTATGCAAAATCAAAAATGTTGTTAAAATCATTTAAGCGGAAGTGCCACTTTATTTCTGTCATTTTAAATATTTTCTGAATTCTCCATTGTGACATTTTTTTTTAAATTGGCTCTAATGATTTTTTTTAAACTTAGTATATTTTTTAGCTACTTAATTTAGTTTTAAATTAACCAAGGTATTTTTTTAATAAATTTTGAGTAACAGAAGTACTTGGTGTATTAGTTGTGAACACCATATCTCAAAAAGGAAAAATATTAAACTTAAAAACTATATTTGTTTTCTATCTTCCATACATGAGATGGTAGGAATTTAGTTAAAATCGAATTACTGGAAGTGCCAGTTTATTCTTGCAATCATTATGTTTTTTGCGATTTTCTTGAAAACTGTTATAATAATTTTTTTGAAACTTGTTATGGTTCGTATGTCTTTGATATCCTTTTACGTCAACTTACAATGAAAAGGCATGCCTTGACCATCAAATTTAGGGATGAAATTGGACAATTGTGATAGGTCGTCAAAAATGGAAATTATGAAAAATTAATCCCGCACTCCTTTTGGTTTCAACGTTATAATTGTTTTAAGTCCTCAGTTTTGTTTAATATGATGTAATATACAGGGTGGCGACAGACCTGGAAAACTGGGAATACTCAGGGAAATGTTAGGTACAGGGAATTGTCAGGCAAATTAAGAAACATCATAAAAACTCAGGGAATTTGCTCGAGGACCACTTAAATTTTCTTAAGTAACGGAACGTACAAGAACAGCGGATCCAATTTAGTGTGCACACCTGTATTAAGAGAGCGCGGGTTTACTCTTGTTTTTTCGACACTTGCGTTGAGTCTCGACTGTAGTGTGCGTTTACCTTTTAATGGCAATCTTCCAGGCGAGTGGATTATTATGAGAATGTACATATTGCTATAAATTTTTTGTAAATTTATTTTTATAATTTTTATAATTGATTATTTGAATGCCCCACGTTGGTGGCACCAAAATAATTGCTATGTTATT
>JAHWXV010678030.1:0-16249 GCA_024586415.1 Phrixothrix hirtus
TATATATATATATATATATATATATATATATATATATATATATTCTATATACATACATAGCAAGATTGCGCATTGTTTAAGAATAACATTGTGACATTCTAAAATTACAAGTATACGAAACTATATTGTGTTTTTAATCTGTTAAACAATACTTACCTCACTGAACATAAAATAAATATCTTAGGTATAGTTTACTCTTTAATGCATTTAATATTTAAAATAATTTTTGTTGTAGAACTAAGTATACTAACTAACATAAAACGTAACAGCTAGAATTAGTTGAGAGATTTTATTGAAATTTTTAGAAAAATGTAATTTATCACTATAAACAAACGATTAAGATTTGAAAATAAAAGAACAGAAATAAATACGATTTTTAATAATGAATAACTCTGCCACGATTTGCTATGCGCTGATTTAGACGGCGTGGCATGCTGTCAATCAAGTGATCAATATCGGCCTGTAGTATATCATTCCAAACTTCTGAATGCATAGTCGAAGATGGTGCAGTTGTCTGGAGGGGGTGGCAAATCATTTAGCCGCTTACCGATCGCATCCTGTACATGCTCAATGGGTGATAAATCAGGCGACCGAGCAGGCCATTGGAAGACGATAAAGTTAGTTTCTTCCAAAAGGCGCGTTATAGACCGTGCCAAATGTCTTGTTAAAAAATGGGATTTTCCAACTCCCGAAAATATAGAAGTGCAACAGGCTCCAGCACATTGGCAATGTAACCGGCCGCATTTAAGTTGCCGTCAATGCAAACCTGTTAACACAACCTATTGCAACCTATATCATCACTCCTAGTATAAGGTCTGTGTTGCTTTCGACAAAAATTTTGAATTTTTGCGTTCTCCAAGCATCTGCCTAACCCTCCTACGACCGTCGTGAACCCACAAATAAAATTGAGATTCGTCACTGAGCACAATTTAATGCTATTCTTGTGTCCAATTCGCTCTTTCATTGCTCCAACCTAGTCTGTGGGCATGGTGAAGTGGGTTACTTGGCGAACTGATGTACTTGGATTGTTCGTAACACTTTGCAAAATATTATTTCGTTGTATATAGGTACTATTAACTTTGTAGTTTGCTCTATTTTTGTACGAAGCTTTCAAAGTTCAATAAATTCCTAATTATCTTTATAAAAATTGTCTTTTCGCAAAATGCGCAGCGTAACTCGTACAAGCACTTTCAGAATTTCTGTTGACGCCAAAAATTTACATTATAAATGTGTCCGAACATTGTAAAACTTTAGAAGCGGTCACACTAGGTGTTATCGAGTTATTGAGAGAAATAGAAATTGGCAAATTTTGGTTTTTTCAAAATATCTTCAAATTTTTAAAAGTTAGGGTGGATTTGAAATGAGATTTGTTGCGAGTATTGGAAGTCTACATAACATGGCCTATTTAACCGTTGTTCTATGCCTTCGAATAACCGAGATACCAATGGTGAGCGTCGAAATGTGAACACAGTGTATATAAATTGGGTGATACAATGTAAATCGCTACAGTATTTTTGTATTTAATAAAAACAATTTGAATATCGTATTTAATATACATAGGTACTCTTTACTAATGAATTTTTGTACATCGCCTTCAGGCACTTCCGATTTGTTTATAAAGCTGTTAAGTAGTGTAATAGGTTGTGTTTGGGAATCATATCATATCATATTTTCGATTACTCTACAAAGAACAGATTAGTGCTTTAATTGAATTATTTTGTACTAACATTTCAATCGTTGAGGTATACAAATATGTAGTAATAACAAATAATATCCTTTGAAATATTTCAACAACTAGGGTAGGCTAAAATAATATTTAAATAGCATATACAAACACTTTGTAGATAATTACTTTGATTAGAAATCCGAAGAAGTTACTTTTACACAGTATGAAATATACAGTATGTTCATTTAGTGCATAATTGGTTGATTATAGTCTACTGAAGGGTTTTAAAATACAACTAAATTGATGATGGTTAGTTATTAAGAGAAAATACGGATTATTTCATACAATTAAGTTGTTTTTTCTTAGCATTATTTTTGAACTAAGAGCACATTATTGGAAAAATAAAACACATAATAGCCTTTTGGAATATGTTTTTTAACCTTCTGTTATGTTTGAGAAGAATTGAAAACAATTGCAACCTTTTCAACTTTACGTCCATAATTTGAAATTATTTTTAGCCACTTTCGGCAATATTAAAAAGGCACATTTTTCTTGAGCATTAAACAACCTTTTAGATTTAAAAATAGAATAACTGAATGCTTTACGGTAACGAAAATTCGTATTTTTTCCCGAAAACTATCTAGAAACAGTTGTACATATTAAATTTAATTTTATCACTTATTTGTTTGTAAATTCCACTATTTCTGATGATTTTAGTACAACTCCCTAATGTAAGAGTGCTTGCAAATAAAAATTAGGTCATTTATTTTTGTTGCAGGAGGTCAAGCATTCGTTTATTAGTAAGTAAACAGAGTGCAATTCGATATTTTATTTTTATTTATTACGCCAAGAAATAAATACATTCGTATTTTTTCATGAATATCTGTAACAAATTAATTGTAGCAAATGTCAGCAGTTCATAAAAGCTTTTTATTTGAAAATTTTTAAAAAAGGACTTAATGGAATTTAATAATCTCAAAAATGTCTATTCTAGTACATAAAGTTGCCCGTTATAGTTTCAACAACTATTTCAAAACAACCCTGTTTAGTTCTATAATTGCATAATTTTTAATTTCATAAAAATCAGCCGTATTATAATCTACAAAGAACAATAAAATATGCGTACATTAAATTTCTCAAATTTTTATCGCATTAACAATAAACATTATTCCACCGTATTATACAGGGTGTCCACGATATAAAAAGCATTATTTAGCGGACATATACTCAAGACCGTTGTGAATATAAATCGTTTGGAATTTTTAATCTAACGTAAAAAAAAGTTCCTAGATTTTCGCGTAAAAATCTATCGTGAATACAGATCTGTAATATCTTTTACCATGAAACGTACTTAAAAACATAGATGTGTCTGTTTTTGTTAATACAGTATCGTGCTATCTTTACTATTAGAGTACTTTTTCAAGTCAAGGACGCCAGCTGTTTTAATAAAGAATAGTCGAAGGTATTTCTTTAAATCGTCTTAAGTTTTCTTGTATGTGGTAAAACACTATTACTTATTACTGATAATTATTTACGCAATAATGATTATTAACTTATTTGATAAATATCTTAAATTGGCATAGTTCTATTTATATTAATTTGTATGAACATAGTTTTTACTAAATGTAAATTACGCTTAAAGTTAGTGAAATTCATTTATCGTTTAGATTTTTAACTATTTTCACAAAATTTCAATTATACACAAAATAAGCAAGTGCAAGTGTTAATAATATCACAATTTCTATCAAAAACAATTAACGCCCTGTTAAACCAGCTTTGTAAGAATGAAAGTTATTTTGGCAACTTTGCCTTAAATTTAATTTATAACAACAATTTATCTGAAATGTAACGTCTTTAAAGAGTTAAAAAATGCTTTTCAATGTATACATATAAAAATCGTATCTAACCTTGTTTTATTTTAAAGGAATTACAAACTTGCAACGTAAACGATAATTAACGTATCGGGTATTTATAATTCGCTAATGCCAGCTAAAAACCGCATAAGTACAATTTTTGACATTTTTAAATAAATGGACTTATAGGTGCTAGTCTTAATTCTTTATCATATTGTGAAAAGACAGATAAGTGATTTTGTAAAGAAATACTGAAATATCGGCTTGAATATATTCAGATAAGTTAAAAAAATGTATGTAACTAATAATACATGGATATTTATTTATCACCTTATGTCAATCATATATATTACATATCAGTATTTTACAGACATCTTAATTTGCAAAGCACGGCACATTTTTGATGCTACTGTAAAACTAGTATTTTTGACTTACCTTGTTTTAGCTGACGTTAGCGAATTAAAATCGACGGGAGAAGTAAAGAATTTTTTTCTAAAAAAATTTGTTTTTCTAGGAAATACGCGTTTTTACTTTCAACGATTTAAACTACTTATTTCTACTATAGCACGTCCCGGTAATTCTACTTACTATAAATTTGTATGTAGTTCAAATAATTATAATATTTCAAGTTTCTTTTTCGTCCGTTCATAATTAGAACTCGCTGATGGACCAAATTCGATATCTACATATAATACGATCCAAAATTGAAAATTCATTGTCGCAGTGTGACAATGTGACGGCATGACGTCATTTCATACGTTACTAAAATGAGTTTTGTTGCCATTCTGACAATTTAACACTCTAAAAGTGTTGTCTATGAAAATTAAATAATTTATTCTTAATTTATTTCTGAGAGTACATTCACATTAAATTAAGCTTTGTTTACAGTTTTGTCTTTTTAATGAAAGATAGACTTATCAAAGATTGAAAGCTTCACTAATTAACTGTTTAACCATTTTTTTTCAATCTAAGTAATTGATTTTCTTTATAATTGAATAACTACATAAATCAATGTTTCCTTTCCATAATTAAATAATAAAAACATATTAACTTAAATAAACTTGTGAAATAAATATACCCAATTGAAAACATACAGGGTATTTGTAATAACACCTATAACGCTTAATCACTATTTATGGAGAACAAATGACGACGATTGATCGAAAAAACTCAAGTAAAACGTTTCTCAGTTTTGAATTATAATCTGTCAAAGTTAGCACAATCTTTCCTCGAGTTTTTAACTGCATCTCACTAACTCAACTGATCGTAATGAAATTTGGTATCTTGCCTTGAGAAGTTAAGATAATCTTATTTCTGAAATATTGATACAGTTCATAATTTGTAACGCAGGATTTTATATTTACATCTCACTTTGAAGACCTAGAAATTTTTCTATGGGCAATTATTTTAAATTTGAGTTATATTGTTTAAAATTTTGCACGTTCTGCAAGAAAATTCTTTTTTACAATTTTTTCGTAAACAATGATTTTCGAAAATATTAAGCGTTCTTGAATTATTGAAATATCGTTACTAATCTTGTACAGGTAACGTAAATGGTATTGCCGTGTAAATAAAACAAATTGTTTTATTGTAATATTTTTAACAATCTACTAAAATAAGTAAAAAATAATTTTTACACATGATTTAATTTAAATTATTCAAAACATAAGAAAAGCAATCAGTGATCAAAATATCCTCCGTTACAGTGATTATAAGTTTGAACTTCTAGTAGGGACGTTCTTATATTTCGAACAATATTCCAATTTTAATGAATTTCGAGATGCGTCGACTATTCTGTTCTATAATTCATCTAGTGTATTAACATATGTGCGTAAAACTCTATCTTTTAATGAACCCCAGAAATAATAATCCAGATATGTTATTGGAGGAGTAACCAGACAAACACTTTTTTCACGGCATGCTTTCGAATTAGAAAAACAATCTCACATCGAAGTTTGTCGGGCTATAGTTTTTTGTATAACATCATAACTATAGACGAAACCTGGATGGCGTACTTAAATCCTGAAACCAATCACAAATGAAAGCATTCCAAATGTCCGGGTTCTTCTCCCGCCAAGAGAATTCAAACATATACCATCAAACAAAGTTCTTTGGCAACCTTTAAGTTAAAATTAATTCATTCTAATATAATGTATATACCTAAAGCTTATACAATAACTGGTCTAATGACTTGCCTTAGGCGTTCAACAAATTCTGTCTTTACCCTATTGATGGATACTTCATTCTGAATTGAGTTAATGCACCACCACTTGAAACTAAGATTTTACTGAGTTCTTATTCAAAATGGAATAGGAAGTACTATTCACCCTCTGTATCCTCTTTACCTTCGCCTGGTTTTGCATAGGGTATACCTACGGAACAATTATTTATAGGGTAACGTCATTTGTCAAAATGACTTCGGCTATGAAACGAGCTTCGATGATATTTGTTTAATAATCGTTTTGATTTTCGGCGGTATTAAAAAGAATGGTACTATTTATAAAACAATTTATTTATATAAAACTAATGAAAATTAAAACAGTATTCTGGCAATGTAATAAACAAAAGGGATTATTTATAATCAACTATGATTACACGAAAAGTCCATCTTTGTGTGCGTTCTATACGGCGGTTAGTTTAGTATCGTCGCGACGTGTTCTGTCTTCACCAAGTTCTGCTTTTCTATTATATTTGATCGCGAAAGCTGGCAGTAGACCTTGAGATCTAGACACTGGCACGTCACCTGCGCCGGCCGTCGTGTACGTAATTTATACAGATGGTAAACGGGGACGGATCTTCGGTATGACGGCGCTAGCGTGTACTGACGACCTTTCTTGCCACACAGTACAACTAAACATCGCGGTGTCTGGTGTGGTTTGCAGGTTGTTACAGAGAAACTCGCCTGCGGGCGAGAAGACATCGTCGGTCACAGGTAATCTCGGTACAGCGTAGTTGTGCCTCCGCTAGCAGTACAACTCGATGCACAACAACGCTGAGGGATGATTGGTATCGGGCGCAAAAGTTACCAAGCAACCTGTTTGTGGTCGACTCAAGATCTGCTAAGTTACAGGTTCGGTGAGGATAATGCCGGACAAGCTCGGTCACAAGGGCCCTGGTGTTATGTTATTCTATACGTCGTGCTGCCCCGGAACGTAGAATCTTGATGTACGTAAATAGATCTATGATTTACGGCGTATTTTAACGGATTTTTAATTTGAACGGTACTCAGGATTTTTGCAACTTCGGCGAGTCAGTAAGACGCCACGTGAAGATCGCTGCAAAATTTAATTACAAAATAGCTTGACTTTACAGAAAAGCTTTTACGGTCTAGCGTGGTTATGCACGGAGCAATATCCCGCATCGAGTCTTTTACTTCACAAAAGCTTCTTATTTATAATTAAATCCATATTCTCGTTCTTTATTTGGCGAATATGAATTTCGGCAGTTTTCTCTGTAAGCTATCTAATCAATTCGGATAACAATACGTTTGCTTTAAAAACTATTGCCTCGCATGACACAATGTTGCGTAATTATATTTAATTACTTTTCTTTAATTAATTAATATTTAAATTATCTAAGATTTTGCTATATTAATTATATCGATTACCATTACAATCTCGATTAATTCCGGGCGGTAAACAGTAAGTTATTTCTTGCGTCATGTTATGTGATTTTGACTAATTAACTTAAAGCTTATTTTATACAAGATTTTATTGATTAATTGTCTCAATCTAAAGGAGCTGTCGATGGACCAATTATATTTAAACAATTCTTTTGTCTGAAATTAATTAAAGCTGTGCACTCCCGCATGGTATTTATTTGACACCCTCTTAAAGTTTGTTTTGCCTTTATTCAAGTCTTAATTATTACACTTCCGGAATCATTAATATTGCGAATACATGCGAATTCTCGGAATTCAATTAGATCGGGTTTCGCGATATTACTACGGTTTCGCGGGAAACGTCACATATTACTTTAAAAACTTTGGATAAATATAACATATTTTATCTAAAAATGAAAACATAAGATTAGCCTGACAGTTCAGTAACTAGAGAAAAGAGTTAAAAGGCCTCTTAGTGTAGGGTAAATTTTTACTCAGGTCACTTGGCGTTTTTGTGTCTTGAAAACTGCATTTTAACAGCTTTTGAAAACTAGCTTTACCTTTAACCGTTTAAGAAATTTGAAGCCTCTGATTATCTTTAGCAGCCCCCTAAGTGTTATTATTTAATTTTATAGTACCATCAAATACTTAGGGTTCAGATATTCTATTTGCACGACAAACTGCAATAAAGATACTAGTATTTTCTGACTATTGACATTAATAAGTGCCACAAAACTCTTGGCTTTAGGCAACTTTGGAAATTGATTTATAGAGCAATGATCCTAAGTAGTAAAATGTTTATCTTTGGTTTATAATGTACATTTTAATAAGATTCCAGCGTTGATTTTACTTTCTAAGGTAATAATTCTGATAGTCAGCAACGTAATTGATATATTTTACAATCCAGAGGAGTGTAAGATCTAGCCAAAATATTTTTTAACCTTTCACTGCAAACAAAGGATAAGTCCTTGTTTTCAAAGAGAGTGTCATTGAATGTAATCGTTTTGTTCGACTTTCGTTTTTTGCAGCCTCTTCCAGTCAGAATTGTAACAAGATTTTTATTACACCGTAAAGTTAACGGTTTGCTTTTCTGAATTGCTACCTTGAACTTTGTAAACATCGTAGCACTTCAAAATGGTGTTTACTTTAGTAATGCTCTTATCCATTTGTATGTATTAAAGCACGTTAGTGAACATTCTTTCTGAAGAACAAACTTTAAGATTTATGGTTTATAACATCACAATGCTTAAGTACTCTTGTAGTAGAATTTTTCATTGTCAACTGCCTAAAAGGGTAGCGGCTGTTTGGCAGGGTAAACCCGACACCAACAAACTTCTGCTTACAAACAATCGTCATTTCTTCATCTATTAATATTAAAATTTATTAACGTTGGGCGCGTCAAAGTCAATCATTAATAATTTTCGCACACAAAAACTTCCTGCACCTTTAGTTTTTCAAAAAAAAGCCTCGTCTGTAGCTTTTCCTATGAAACAGATGTGTAAGTAATGGCTGATCACCTTTTTTTTGTTATAACTATCGGCAGTTCCTTGTGACCACCTGCGTTTTTTGTTTCATCATAGCACAATATGTAAAAATTAACCTCTTTATCATTGATTACTTCCTGTTTGAAGCATGGAGGCGGTACTTCTATGAGAACGTAAGTCAATTTAATCCGGCCTAAAACAAGTCCATAAGTACAACTATCAAAAACATCGCTTAATATATAACACTGACATTATCTGCTGCCTTCCCTTCTTTTTAAAATAAACGCAATCTTTGATATTATACATAGGGACAAAAAGTGCGAAAAGTAGCTCACAAGCATCCCTGTATTTAAAATGAACGATAGCCTATTTTGCAACCCATTGTGATGCATTGTAAACATCGACGCATTGCTGCTCCACTCATTTCATGTCCGCAATGTTCCTAACGTTTAAACTATTCATTGAAAGTACGGATTGTAAAGAACTTTTTGTTATTGCATATATGTACTTCTTCAGCATGTAGTTAAGCTGGTTATACGAACACAACGACATAGTCTCTTAAGCAAGGCGTTATTCTTCTGCATGACAGCGCTCGTCCACATACAGATTAATTAACAAACGCTAGACTAGTTGAACAGGGTGTATAGACTTATATATAGTATTGACTTGGACTCAAGTGATTATAATCTATTTGGACCACTGAAAAGATTTATAGGATAAAAGAGATTTAACTTGAATGCGGTAGTGATAGATATGATACAAAACTGACTACGTCGTCAACCGAAAGAGTTCTTTCCAACGGGAATATGGAAGCTGCCGGAGCGACGGAATATGTATATCTTAATGAGAGGTTGTTATTTTGAAAAATGATTTCTACATAATATTAATTTGTACTTTATGTTTACCAGAAAAAATAAAATGCAGGTAAAATTTGAACTGCCCTCGTATATTCTTCAACATATATAGGTCTGAAAGAATACAATAGAAATAATCAATATTATCACAAGATTTCAAATTACTAAGATTGTACAGTTAACATGTTTGTTACCCAAAAAATTTGATATGTCCTATTCCATACGTGATAACAAAATTTTTATTATAGATATGGTGAGTATTATAAAGATACATAACATGCGATCATTTAAATTTCAATTCCCAGCGGGCTATGAATTTTTTCCGCAGAGCGTAGCTTATATGCACGCACGCCAACCAAAGCCAATACCTAACCTGCAAATTATATATCAACAAATTTGGTGCGAAGAACTTTATTATTTAATTAAAATAGGAAATTTATTTACAATATTTATAATAAATGTACGAAATCATGACCATTACATTCAACGTAAATGTGAACACTTCATTTTAAATTCTCGAAAACGTTCTGTAAAATATGACGAATTCAAACTGTCAATTTGACAGATAATTATTACTGATAATGGATTAAGCTAACATATGAATTTTTTTCAAAGCCCACTAGGAACTGAAATTTAAATCATCTCATGGTATAATAATAATAAATATCGTGTATTATGTTTGAATTGCAGTATATCGTCATAATTTTATAATTTTGTTTAACCAAATTAATAAAAATAAAATGATATTTGATTAATATAATAAATTATTTCCCATACATATTTTTACAAAGCTGTCGTTTACATCCCGATTAAATGAAAATGTATGTTTAATAAAATTATGAATATTATTAATAAAATTGAATTTTGGTAAACTTGTTTAATTTTCAGAGTTAACTGAACCTATAAACATATATATTTAAATGATTTTGAAATACATGCTTTTATAACGAGAATAATATTAAATATATAATGACGGGCAAGTAACTCTTTTATAGAAGTTAGTTCATTTAAAAATATATATGTATGCTATGTACATAAACTGTTCATAAATTAACCAATTGCCTTGAATTAGATCTTTGTCTTTAAGTTAGTAGACTTACATCTATTTCTATATACATACATATTTGAACCTATTAAGTTTTTAAAATTTTACCATTGTGAACTAAAATGAAATTGAATAGACGAGGAATTGAACAAAAGAGACATATTAATCACATATAGATGAAATAAAATAAAAATTAATTGAGGATAAAGAGGCTCACTTGAAAGTTGAATTCGTTGATTTGAATTGTATTTAGAATTATTCGTTCGTGTTCTATAGAGATTCAATAGAGGGCGTGTTTAACGAATGGAGTGCTTATTAAACTTAAAAACAAAGCATTTTTTAATTAAACACATGGCTTCGGTTTCACACATCAATTGCAAAATCATTTTAAACAACCTGCATGTTCGCTATAATTAAACTGATGCGAGACACTGCAGCACGTTTGAATTCATTTTGATTTAACCTTTTAAAAACCTGTTTTTAATTATTAATTTAAACAAAACTTATTAATACTGCTACTATGAGCACATTACGTATCACATGTTTTATATAAAAGTTAATACGATGATTAAAAAAGGGCGACATTAATTGTATTTTGCAATAATTTATAAAACAAATTACTGGCAATAAAACAATTGAAAACTCTATAAACAAATAACATTTAGTAATTATTAAACTTTGTTTACATGTTAGTAGTATACAAACAGATTGTGTTTGTATTCGGACTTGGTTGTGATCTTTTAATATCGAAGAAACAAAGAATTTTTTCGTCAGCAATTATATTAAGAAACAGAGTATGGAAATTATAATAAGTCAAATGTATGTTCAACTGCCTTTTGTTTTTATAAAATTTAATACCAACGATTTGCAAATACTTATTCGTATTCTGAACAGGAAGCGGGCTTACAGACGCTGAACGAGCAAGTAATAAACGAAGACAAATGTTTCTTGTGCTCTCGCAAGTCAATAGACATGGCTTTTCTTAAATAGTCGGTATCAAAATAATACTAGCAAAAAGAATGACGCGTTTGATTTGCGTTGAAGGAATAAATCGTATTATCCTAGAACAGAAAAATTATTGTCCTGAACGAGATTGTTTATTCTTGTGTTGTTTAATACATTTCTTTTACTAAATCTTTCAAAATATCTTATTAAAATAAAACAAATAAAATCACTACAATAAAATTTAAAATTTCCTACCAGGATTGGTATTCCAAATGCTGTCTTTTCTATTTTAATGGTGCTCTTATTACGCGTAATTTTTGTATAGTTATGTAAAAAATTAGAATTGTTTGACTGCACATGCGATCTTTGTAATACAGATTAAGATTTTGCGAAACCCATGTTTAACGATAATCCTAAAATAAGTAGTGTATAATAAAACTTCGAAAAATAGTTAAAATTTAATATTTATTCCTTAATCACCAATTGCTTATATTAAAGTGGTGTTTAAATGCATTTCGCTGAGTTAAATATTGAGCGCATTTAATGTGGGAAAAGTAAATTTAACCCTTAGCTGGCATGACTAGAAGTTGTAATAATAATACCACAATAGTGTATATGTTTGACATCTACACCTTTGTATAAGTTATAACATCTGCATATACAATAAAAGATCAAATAAATCCTAAATG
This sequence comes from Phrixothrix hirtus, assembly GCA_024586415.1. NCBI lineage: Eukaryota > Metazoa > Arthropoda > Insecta > Coleoptera > Phengodidae > Phrixothrix > Phrixothrix hirtus. The sequence continues at coordinate 12,138 of JAHWXV010678030.1, forward strand.
GAATGCTAGTAAAATTAGTAATCCATAAACATTCTTAAAATTAAACTGGCGTATTTCTAGAAGCTTCACATCTTAATGTTGCTCCCTGTAACAGTTTTAACACTGCACAAAATAACTTCAAACGCACCTTTGAGAATGTTATCTTTCGTTACATATTTAGCACAATATACTCACAAGAACAAAATTTTTGCAGACATTCCTCCTGTAGACATCGTTTCCTTTTTTCTTATCCTTATACAAGAACAAGGTGACGCCACCCAAGTTTCGTGTCTCTTACATTCTTCTCTTGAACTGCGAGGGTGCTAGTTCTGTAACTTCGGTAATTCTGGATATAATACTGCAAAGTTCTCTGAAGAGGCATTGTTGATGTACTCTGCGCTTTACACGTCTCTGGATAAGACCGCGACCTAAAGATGTTAGAAAAGGTCCTATTTACATTTGTATATTAATCGGGTTTATTGCATTTACAATCCAAAAAATTAAAAATCGCACTTGAGAAGCACGTAGCCAAATAAAGCGGCTCAATGTACGACAGGGATAGATATGTTGGAAATTGTTGGAATACAGTGTGTAACAATAACTCCTTCGTCTATACGTTGTAAGATATCAACAGAGAAGTGAAGTAACATCATTTTACGTTCTTCTATAAAAAGTATGCATTTATTTTAAATGCAAGACCCGTTTACATTCACTTAACATACGTAACGTAACAACAAAAACATAACAGAAAACAGAATGAAGGATGGATTCCCTTGCATTCAAGTATCAAAATTAATACCCCTAACATCATATCGTCTATAAATCCATAACTGTACTAAATGAATTTATTTTCAATATTCTGGCTTATGTATTAAATACAAAATTTATTTTTAACCTCTACGACTGAAGTAGTATTTACCGACAGCATAAAAGGAACCAACTCGAAGGGCATGGCAAACTATGTTGCATTTGCTTCATTAATTATCGAAAAAATAGAGAAAGAACAAGCATTATAATGTTACATCGTTAGTAGATAAGCGGAGTATGTTCTGTGGCAGATGTTTACATTGTTACAGAACATGCACTGTCATAGAACATACTCATCTTACCTACAATCATTTTAAACGATTTCATGTGCGAAATTTCTTAATTTGAAGTTCAACCTGCTTTTCTGTACGTAAGCTTTCTTACTTGGTGTGTATTGCGAATATAAACTACTTTATAAACTCAATAATTTTAACTTCCTTTAATTTATTTTCTGTGTACATTACGTATGTTAAGTGAAATGAACGATCCTATAAATTTTGTACACATGACGAATCGAAACACTAATTTTAATCATAGTGCGTTTAACATATTTTACCTTTTAAAAGACTTTTATGTAAAGTGGTAGATAAATAAAAATTCCAAACTTATTCATTGAAAGCACCATCTCAAATTTTATATCCTTCATATCTAAATGTAATGTTTAATGCTTCTGCATTTTGATGCCATTCGTTACGAACGAACAATATGTCAATAAATTTACTATTTCAGAAGTATGCCGTTTTAAATATTTAAATTTTTCACGAACAGTGCGTATACATATAAATAAATAAATAAGCACTAAATGCTAAAATAAAGACAAACTTTATAAAACCTCGAATAATTCGCCCGTAAAAGTTTAATAAATAAATAAAATCATTACAAAACTGAAGTTATAAATTAAGAAGATAGAATACATCATGTGCGTACTTGTAGCAATCATAAATTTAATAAATAAACTGTACTGAACTACAAATATGTAATCTAATACGTATTACAATGACCCACATTTACTGTTTTACACTCATTTTATTATTAAATGCACTATTACTGGACTAAATTATAACTAAACAACACGTTTTCCTAAATTAAACACTAAAATAAAATAAGTACGAAAAACACTTTTTAATGCTACTGCCCAGATACAAACGCTAAGACGTAACTCAGCAAAGTGTAATACCCACTATTTAAACCACTTCGTCTATCGCGAAATCAAACTTCACGCGTTACTCTTAACTTCCCGACCTATATCTGCAAAGGCCATAAGTGTCTCATCTACTATAATATATTTGCCACAGCTGGATTGGTAGTTAGTTATAAATGTGTCGAACACATTAGATGAGTTGTGGTCGCATACTTGTATCGTCAAAGCAAATTTCACTATGTAAAATATAAGAAGGGCTCTAAATATATTTCGACTGGTGCCACCTGTTTAAAACAATAATTTTATATTCCCGTTATTTAATTTGAAAACATCTGCTAAATGATGTGATCCAAAGGTGCTTCCATTTCAATCCTAGCTGCACGAGTAATGCAGCAGGTTGTACATATTATTTCTAACTGCTATTTCATTAATTCTTTTACTTATACCTGGAATTACATTTTGTAAAATATCATCACCGATATATGTTTTTATATTGGTTTGGTCGGTTTCATAGTAAATGATTCGCCAAGATCGCCAGATATGTGACTTACTAAACTATGTTTAGGAGATTAAGGAGTTTTCGACCTATTAACTAAATTTTTGACATAAAAATAGTAAAGTCCGCACAAAATCTTATAGTTGGTGTGAATGAATATTGAGATACATAAGCAATAGACACAATTTCAATATAAAAACATTAGTGCCACTAATGAACTTATTTATTTTAGTATTTATTTAATAAAAATATTGAAATTTTCGTAAAATTTTGAAGTGTGTAGCCATTAGACACAGTCTTGCTTTCTGAGATTTTGCACGGCTCTACTGTGCGCAAAATTACTACTTCGACTGCTTTCTACGCTTTCTACGATATATTTACCATTACCTTTATCTTTATGTCCCTTTTTCTATATTGCTTTCGTTATTTTCTTATTGATTTTCCTGTTTTGATTAAATTCATGGTTGATATTGATGAAGCATTACGCTAGTAACTATTACGCAAAATCCCATGTATAAGCATCTATGTTTGAATAATTATATCGATAAACTACCTAAATGTGGTAGGAACTTTGAATATTTTTAAAAATGTTATAAAAACATATTAAAACGATTTGCTTAGTTGTGAATCGAACATTGTCCTCTAAATTTGATCTCTACAGCGGTACCACTAGGCATTCAAGCTTGTTTCGTAGCACAGGTCGAATTCCTGCATATGTGCACTTAATTACAACTATTAAGCTTACTAGAAATCAAATCTAGAGGACTTACTATATTTTTAAGCATAAGTTAAATTTAGCTGGAGCCAAATATCATATTAACATGATATATAGCGGTTCAATATTCTCTAACGAATTCTACGAACAATCTTAGCTTTTCAACCAAATCGTAAAAATAGAGCATCTCTGCCCTTATTAAATTTAAAAATTTAATGCTAAACAGAGACAAAAGGTTGTTAAAAGTTAATGCTTCTATTGTAAAATAATTACAATCGTATATGTAAAAATAATTCATGATACTTAATTTTATTTTAATGTGATTTCAACACATTAACGGCATATGATAGTTCAGCTACACCTCCTGTTATTTAAATGAGAATAATATCAAAGTAAAATTTAAATTGAACAGAAATAAAGGTATTATGCAGTATCACAGGATGGTTAGCTGCGAGTATGACGTGACAAAATGAGAATACCTGTAATGAATAATTGATAGTTACCTTGCAACAGTGAAAATGTGGTGGATTTGCTGAATAAAGTATCGTTAATTAATTAACTACTTGAGACTAAATAGTGAATTAGTCAAGATTATGGCGCTACTGATTCTATGTCAATGGCACTGAAGGGGCCAAACCAGAGACCTCTGAAAATAACATAAAAGGGTAATAACTGTTTGCTATATACAATAATAAATAGCTAGTATGCCCGTACTTATAATATAATCAGTTGCTATATGCTTGAATTTACAACGCTGTGTACCCTAACATAACCAATTCCGATGTTTTGTTTACTACAATTATTAATCCTGAAATAGTTCAGTAACACAATACACTTCACCGTTAAAAAAATCGATACACCTAAATTAGCACTATATTAAAACACACACACACACACACACACACACACACACACACACACACACACACACACACACACACACACACACACACACACACACACACACACACACA
>JAHWXV010678144.1:0-17715 GCA_024586415.1 Phrixothrix hirtus
TAACAAACTAGAATGATTTTAATTTTGAGTTCCGTTTATATTTGAGTTGCTTCATTATTTATGACCATTGATTTGTTTATTTATTTGTACCGTTGGAATTGCTTAGTTAATTATGTCAATAAACTAGTGTTATTACCTATCTTTTCAATTCCTCCGATGACCGAAATGAACATTGAACAGAAGTTCGTTTCGTGACTGAAGTTCGAGCGACGTCATTTAGCACAAACGATGTCCACCGTAATTGAGCCATTGCACCGTAGTTTCGACCACCCGAATAATCTAAACGGGGGTACACAGGATCAATATAAGTTACACGAAGAACCACCCCTCACGACTAAGAGCTACCACCGAGTAGAACGCAAGTTCTTTATTCTTTGTACACTTTTTAGTAAGGACTGAAACGTCACAGTGTGTATTGTTATGTAATTTAGTTAACTGTTAGTTCTTTTTCTGTCATGTATGTTGTTATAGGTTGAAAATGTTTAGTCTGTATTTGTATTTGTATAATGTTATGTAATTTAGGTTGATGTTCAATGCTGACGCAGCACAAGTGCAAAGTTGAAGTTTGCGATATTCCTGACCCCGTTGGGTAATTTTAATAAAGATCTATATCAGGTCAATGCATGGATGTACTTGAGATAAATTTAGAATTATAAAGAAATTAAAGTTTGTTCAAATAAAAATATTAATTTAAATATTGATATGTAAAATGCAATATGTTTTAAGTTTTTTGTGTTTGATTTACAGATATTTTATCGAGGGCAAAGGATAAATGCCCACTGCGTCAATTTGTTTAATGTTAAAAAGTCTTGTAAGATCTATGATGTCGTTTTGTTTTGTAGTTTGTTTCTTAGTAAATGTCACTGGTCGTTCGTTATGTCGCAGTCAAAAATTACGTGCTCCAGTGTACCATTCATTTCACATAAACAATTGCTATTCTCTCATTTATTGATTTTATGTAGGTATGTGGGGTAGGGACCATGCCCTGTTAGGAAGCAAAGACAAGTGTAAATTTTGTCTAGCCGAGCTTAAATACTTAGGTTATGTGGTAAACTCAAAATGTTATTAGTTGATCCAGACAAAGTGGCTGCCATTCTTAAGATTCCCACTCCCAGGTTTGTATAAGAAGTCCGTTGAATTATTGGCACGGCTTCATGGTATCTACGTTTCATTCCCAATTTTTCTACCATCGTCGAGACACTTTCTTCACTCACAAAGAAAAATGCTAAATTTGGTTGGTCCGAATTTTGTAAGACCGCCTTGAACTCAATTAAGACTTGTTTAGTCTCCGCTCCTGTTTTGAAGTGTCCCGATTTTTCGCCCCCTTCTTGTTTGCAGACAGATGCTTCTAATTTCGGCGTTGGTGCAGTGTTAACACAAGTAATTGATGGTCAAGAACGAGTGGTTTGTTATTTAAGCCGTTCTCTTGATAGGAACGAACGGAAGTATTCCGGAACGGAGAAAGAATGTCTCGCAGTCTTATGGGCCATTGAAAAACTTTGACCGTATGTCGAAGGTTCGCATTTTACGGTTGTTACTGATCACTATTCTCTGATTTGGTTACACAATTTGAAAGATCCGCCAGGACGACTGTCTCGATTGGCAGTTAGACTCCAACAGTATGATTCTGATATTATTCACCGGAAGGGCAAAGAACGTGTCCTGAACGGTTCCAGCGGTTGACACCTTTACTACCTCCTCTATTTCGGAAGATAAACTGAATCTGAACGTCTCGTTGGCCGATCCCCCTGGTAGGTGGACCGCGAAGATACTTAAGTTGATAAGCGCTGATCCTATTCAGTATAACCGATGGAGAGCCATTGATGGGAAGATATTCAAACAGTTTCCGAATTGTTACCAAGAGTTGAGTGACGAGGAATATAATTGGAAACGAGTGATTCCGAAGGCAGAACGTATGGTAATTCATAAGAGGCTACATGACGAGTCCACCGCAGGTCATTTTGGCACTCATAAAACCCACGATCAGGTTTCTCAGCGTTATTATTGACCTATGCTCAAAGCTGACGTCACTAGATATGTAAAAAGATGTTCGGTTTGCGTGGTTCAAAATTCAGAGCAAAAACGACCTTTAGGGTATATAACAGGTCAGCCAAGTGTCCATAAACAATGGCAAATAATCGCCACCGACATAGTTGGGCCTTTTACTGCGGTCGACTCAAGGATACTCTTATATTTCAGTTGTGGTTGACTATTTTACTAAATTTCCATTATTATTTCCGCTTCGATCCCCTACCGCCGTTGCGGTTACGCAACGTATGGAAAATGACGTTTTCTCAATGTTTGGAGTTCCTCAGGTTATTTTATGCGATAATGGTGTGCAGTTTCGTAGTAAAGAGTTTAGTAGAATGACTTCATCGTATGGTAACGAGATTAAGGTTTAATGCTTATTATCATGCACAAGCGAATTGCAGTGAAAGGGTGAATCGTGTACTCAAGACCATGTTAGTTTCATATATCCAGGAGAATCAACGAACTTGGGACAGATATTTACAGGATTGCGTGTGCTATTCGTTTAGCAGCGTATGAAGTTCTTGGAGTATCTCCGTATTTCCCAATTTCGGTCGAAATATGATGTTGGAGGGTAATACTCGTTCTAAAGGTCTTTCCGTAGATCAAGGTGACGCTCAATCGTCAAGTGCCGTAGACACTAACCGTATACCTCCTGCACTGGCCAAGTTGCACGAGGATATCGTGAAGCGAATTAAGATAGCTTCAGAAAAGAATAAAAGACAATTTAATTTGCAGCGTCGTCTCGCTACCTTCTAAGTAGGCGATTCTGTGTGGAGAAGGAATTTCACGTTGTCAGATGCTTCACGCTTTATGTCAGCTAAGTTATCACCGAAATTTAATGATCTCTTTTTGATTAGAAGGAAGGTTTCGTACCAGACGTACGAGTTACGTGATTCTTCACTTACGTCGAAAGGCGTATGGCACGCCAAGGATATGAAGGCAGATCCTACATCAGACCGAACGACGAGACTGTCTTCGACGCGACCGACTTAGACTGTGCGAACGTTGTATGACTGTCCCCCCTACTTTATTTCTTCCCTTCTCCTCTTACTCTTTCCTATTGTTCTGTTCCTTCTTTATCGCTTCTTTAGCGTCATATTAGTACATATTCACGTGAATCTGTACTAATCGCTTGCTAGGGTTGGTCTTCGGCGTCTGGTAAGTTCCGTGGACGGTTGTTATTGGTCAATTTCAACTTCGAGTCTTTGACGCTTCTCTTTCCTTTCGGTGGGTTTTACTTACCACAAGTCGCGGCGCATGCTCTCCTCTAGGTACGTCCGGGAGTTTGCGAGCACCTGCAGCGATTGGGCAATTGTTGTGGAGCGCTGAATATGTGACCGTGCGCTCAGTTTTTCATTAGGGGCGAAACGATTGGGTACTCTGGTTAAGTAAACTTCCACACCTACGCCCTGCGGTGTTGGTAGTCGGGATAGAAGCTTGTGCTCCCTCAAAGAAGTGACGCTCATTGAATTTGGGGAAAAGCCCCCCTGCTGGATCTTTGTTGGAAGCCCCGGTCGGAATGGAGCAGCTTTAGAGCTGGAGCTTCACTTCCCATCTCGCGCCGTCCGTTTTCATGCATGGTGCACACTCAAATACCCCCTTGTCTTAGAGCTGGCAACAGCGTCGCTGTCTTGTTTTGGTATGGAGCGCCTTAAGTTTCCACACCCTCTACCACCTCACGGTAAGGTGTGCTTGTTTTTTGTTGACGACTGCATGAACCTGGTTTTACGAATTTGGTTGCTTGTTTTGTTTGGTATTTTGATTGATTTTGTAGAAATTTTCGGTGAAAATTTCTTTTGCCTAGGGCGATGTCAGGTTTTGTTGGCGCTTCAGGCCTAGTAAACAAACTTTTTTTTTAAATTTGCCGCCGTGTTCCCTAGTAATGGCGTGGTTGACTGGGCAATAGGAAAAGAAAGTAAATGAATCAGTAAGTAGAGAAGTTTTCTTTGGTTGTTCTGTCGGATAAAACGCGAGAGACGAGTTTGCTTATACTCTCCGTGGCGATAGAAAAACGAGTATAGTTTCTCGGTTGGATAAAGAACGTGAAACGAGTTTTCCTACTCTCCGTGACGTTTTCGATAATTATGTACTAAGAAATTATGTTGACAGTTCTAGATGAATTCCGTTTTGATGGATTTCGACGGGTATAATTGGTGTTTACGCGTTGCGAGACCCACGCGTTTTGGCAGTTAAAAACACGCATAGGGCGTACATGTAAGAATCGGTCGTGTGAGTGATTTCCTTGTTTTGAAGTGTCTGAGTAGTGTGTGTAAGGTTTCCGCCATGAAGTGTCGGAACACCTGGCCGGAGAGATTTATCTGCCTTTTCCACCTCGGTTGCAGCTTCTTTGAACCTGTATGGTCCCCCTGTTGGTGCATAAATCTAGATATCATATCACGACTGACGATTCTGTAGGCTGGAAATCAAACAACCCAGTGAAGTGACAACCCAGACTGAGGTACCCCCTTTTTTATCACATGGTTCTCTTGCTTCCCTATTGTTTCCCTACAAATAGCGTTATTGTAGTGTCAACATCTATCGGCGAGAATCCAAATTAATTGATAGTTCCAGTTGCCAACTATTGTAGAGGCCAACTTAAACTTCCCGTTGCGAGGGGAGCCGATTAATACATAATTCCTGTCCAGCTTATGGACGCATATGTGCGTTGATTGTAACTAATATAGCTAAACATTAATTTTAGTTATAGTATTATAGATTGATTAGTTTTCCCTGTTCCTCTTGAATTAGACTACATTCAAGAGTCGGGCAAATTACCTGTATACTTTTATACCTTGCTGTTTTGTGTACGTTATATAACCCATTTCCTTTAGCAATAGATAAATAGTATTGACCAACTAGACTTTCATTTTGTACTTAGAATAAGTTAACAGCTATTACCTTGTATTTCAGTGGATAGGTGTTAGTTATGGTAGCCCCCCCCCCCTTTAGCCATAATCTTAATTTACTGCATTGATTGGGACCTTGATAAGAAGCAAACCCCGGAGCAATTCAACTGTAGGCCACGGAACTGTTTTTCCCTGTTCCAAGGAACAGTTCAATTCAGTGTCCGGCCGACCAGGAGCAGTGGTGCCTCCTTCTATATTTGAAATCTTTGTACGCTTTTTTTCCAGCGTATCCCTAGAGAGCGGACATGTTGGTGCAATACTACAGGGACTCTTCCTCCTCCTAGGAGCGAGCAGGTCAGCAGCATCGTGTAGAGCGTAACGCTAAACGCGCCTGTGGCAAAGTTTCAAAGTTAACAAATTTGAGTTTGCACGTCGACCGAAATCTTAAGAATTATCAACCAAATGTTATAAATTAACAAATATAAACCAAGAATACAACAAGTTTATTAAACAATTTATTAAGAATAGCACTAATAGAATTACTAAGCCATACTTAATATTCGTATAAGTTAAAATATGCAATGAAATTTATTTTAAAAAATTTAGTAATCATATTTATTAGTGTAAAAAGTAAACCATTAACCACTAACGTCTAAGGTTAAGTTGATCGTTAGCGCAAAAAATATCTTAATGTTTGAAATTAGAAATTATTAACGCTCCCACTACAAAGCAAAATCCTAAATTAGGAACCAGACGACACCCGAAAATCGTATAAAAGATAAGCTTTGACATAGTCAATTCAAAAAGAGAGAGAAAGAGAGCATCCTCCAATAGCTTGAACCAGTTGGCTTTATTTGAGTTATAAACAATTATATTTGTTACTAAATGTAAAAACAACAAGCCGACAAACGGTTGCTAGTAAAGAATTTAATTAAATGTATGCACTACTTATCGATTCTGCTTGATATGCATCAGGTAACTTTAAAGCACAGTTTCTATGTATTTTACAATTCCGTTCATTTAACTAAAACTAATCATTACTGTAGTTATGATTCATCAAATTAAGCACGAAATTTACCTGCAGGCTAGTTTACGGATATCTACTGAGGTGTACCTATATGCTAATGATTGGTATGTATCGAAACTTACCCATAAGCCATTTCGTAAATGTTCTAATTTTTTTACAAAAAGTGCAATAATTTGGCGTGTTCCCAGAATGTTTATTTTAAAAAATTTATAACTTTGTTATTGATGAAGAAATTTAATGAAATCGGAATAGTATACAGCTCAAACCTTGAAAAAGAAACGGTGTATATTACGGTTTAGGAAGGTAAATTCGCTGCAATTCGTTATTTATGATAGAAATTGAAAATTTTATTTATTATAAGATGTATTAACATTATTTGAACAACAAAAGTTAATTAGTTTTAACAAATTATCCGCCCACAGTGTCGCTTTGATTTACGCTTCCGTCTTCCCTTCGCGGAATGTTTCCCGAGCGCTCTTTCGCATAAACTTTTTTATCTCTACAGGTCTTCACAATTTTTCTTTGAAGTAGATCTTTTCTTCTTACGTGTTAATTTCTCTACCTGTATAATGAGTAGAAATAATATTTTAAATATCTCTTCAAATGAGCGAAATAGAGTCGTTCGCAATTATTGATTGTAATTTCGTTATTAATAACCCGATAGCATTATAATTTGTCATAACTACATAATGATGTCCAATCAATTATATATCCAAGTATAAGCCGCTTTGAATGAATGACTTTTGTTGAATTAATTTTTGAAGTTCGACTTTCTTAAAAATATCAATGAAAAACACCTTTTTTAGAACATATTTTACATTTACCAGCGAATGAAACTTTTGAAAATTTTGAAATTCAGCACACTTATACAAAACTTAACTGGTAACAAACTAAACCTAGTTTGATCTAACTCGGTTTATTAATTTCTGAAATACAAGGTGTGAAAGTGAACCACCAATACTTAATATTTTAATAGTAGGTCATTTTCAATAAATTTGTTAATTCTGTGTCAATTAGACCAGAATGTGTGATTTCTGTAATCATGTCGTTTTGTTCGTCAGTTGTAGTTAAAAGAGGCCTTACATGGGGTTCTTCCCTTTCTCTTTTTTTAAGATGGCTAAAGTCGTCTGGTAGGCTTCTTATCCTTTCGCTGGAGATTGCTGCTTTCTTTGTATTTTGAGGGGCATTCCTCATCATGGGGCTGGTTGTTTTCCTTTTCTCTCTTTAGTTTATTTAGTTTTACTCAATTTCTAAAACAGAAAAATCTACACCTAAAGTTTAAGAAAGTCTATTTATGCAGCACATTAATCTTGATTGAATTTATATTCATATAATTAATATAATATATTAACATACATTTATCGCACAGTTATTTGGTCATTTGATATTAATATTTACGAGTTAGTAGATGCTACCCATAATTCTGGCCGCATACGGCATGTATGTATCTGACCTCAAACCGTATTTTCCTAATTCTAAATAAATTATTACATTCTGTTTTCTTTTTGATTTTTCTTTTTACAAATTCCCTTTTGATATTTTCTTATATTCATTTTTTTCGGGGTTCGATAAACGCTGTTTGTCATAGCAATATTATTTTACATTCTTAAATATAGTTTTGAGTTATTTCTCACATTTGAATGAAGTTTTATACAAACGTTTTTACCATCTCAATTACACAATATTTTTTGCTTAGCGATAACTTTCTAGCAACTTATTCTGTATCGATGTATTATTACGATTTTTGTAAATTTTCATTTGCCAATCAGCATCATCACAATCGCAGTCACATTCTTCTTTGTTGGGTATTTCTTCATTATTTGTAATTATTCCGTCAGTGGGACACGAATTAGTATTCGGAGTAGATTCTTGTAATCAGTTTCGCACTAAATTGAATTTTTCCAGTAAGACGACAGCCATTTCTACTAATAGTCAGTCGTCTGTATCATCTTTATCTAATTTTTCGACATTATCCCTAGAACAACAAAAACAGCTTTCTTCTATTTAGGCAACCAATAGCTTACCACAGCACTTCATTCAATCCCTCGAATATTTTTTTTTATCTTTCTTCTTCTATATCTTCTATTTCGTTTCAGGAATCATCCGTTGAAAATTAATGTAATTGTTGTTACCGTGCGTTTGTTGGATAGATGACGAAATTAAAGTTGCGTTCTCCCCTAAATCTCTGTTATACAGCTGAGAATATTGCAATTTAGGATGAACGACAGCTGTTACGTAATCATTCGATTCCAGGAAATTTATTTTAATAATGTTCTGACGAATGTTTTCATGTAGTTCTATTTTTCCTCTTGTCGTTATCTAATTTGAAATCAATATGGATTGTGCCAAATCGTTTCTTGTAGATTCTTGAGTAATGAACGCATGCTCAGATATCTTTATTTAATTTGTATTAAGATACAAGTATATTTTTCCTCCCTAGAAATACATTGCTTTAATTATTTCCTTGTTCAGTTAGCTAACTATAATTGCAGTCCCTGTTTCCTTTATATCTATTGTTTTTTGTTGGGTTGTAGTGGAATGTAACACTTTCTCGGTTACTTTTATATTATTTGATTAAAATTTTAGTTAAAATTATTGTAATTCTGTTACGGATAAAATGGTAGAGCTTTAACTATATTTGGGGAATTAGATTCAGTAAGAAAAGACAAATTCAATTTTTTATCAAGTTTACTTCTATAAAATCTAATAGCTGTTTTTTTTTATTTTTTATTTACGTAATTAATCATCAACTTGTTAGATGGAAATTAGTTTTGATAACTAATCATATTAAATTATATTTAATATCTTAATATCTATATTTTAATTCAAACATAAATATTGTTTACCTTTAATAAATTTAATTCATGTAGTTTCAAATAGGGATAGTTTTGATGCATCCAGATTCAATGTATGTTAGCGAAAATTATATTGAAGGTCAGAATCGGCACTTCTGGTCCGATGTTTGAATAGTACACACGTATATTTTGGTTTCGTGAATTTTAACTTTGATAACCGCTGTTATGAAAGCTGAAATTACGTATATATTTCTTTGAATTATTAATGATTACTTTCATTTAGCTTTGATGATTTTGAAAATTCATTTTTAGGATTGTGTACTATCCAAACGGTGGCATGACCAAAAGGGAGGGGTTTAGTAGTTATTAAGTGAAGTTATGTTCCTGAGGCCCTGAGTCAGTAAGTGCATGCAAATTTGTTTGTTTTCTGTTTTTGATAACGCATGGTGCCCAAAATGGTGTACCTTGGTTTGGAGAAATTCGATTAAGATTTGAACTTGTCGTAGACAAGGTTTATGTATTTGCGCATGTCGTAAGACATGGATATTGGTATTGCGGATATCTGGAGGACATTACGTTGAATGTTTCTGCACTATTGACACATTTGATGCTATTCATAACTTGCATTTAATTAAATAATCGCATAATTATTTCCTAGGGAGTAACTTCGGCCACGATTAAATTTTGTCATGAGAATTCTTTGGTTTCAATATTGGGTGGGTTTTATCTAAATTATTCGTTATTGGGGTTGTTATTTGATTATCTTTATATATATATATTGAATATATGGCTCAAAATTATATTTTATCATGGTTTTTAAAATTGATTGTTCAATTTTCTAATTTTTTATTTGCGTCATTATTTAATTCATTAGTCTCGAACTAATTGAATCACCGGTGGTCATTCAATCAGTTCGATTCATTGTAAACCAATATAATGAACTATGTTATCGATTCGTATAGTTAGAGAACATTTTGCAACAAGCGGAAGAAATTGCATTTCAACTGCGAAAAAATGCTCGAGCAGTTGAAATGCCTTCTTCCACGCATTGCATATACTATTTTTTGTACGAAGTTTTGAAATAAACTGAAAATAGAACTATATTGTGTAAACAGCGCCACATACGAATTACGCATTGACATTTCAATTTATGTTTTAAGGTAACGTTGATTTTTATAGAGAAATACATTATGCCATGCTATTTTGTTATGCGTGTATTTATAACATTTGATAGTCGTCAATTTCAACCACGCTATTTATATATTGAAATTGTATTTAAACTACTACAATGGATGGATAAATGACCTACTTCAGTATTAATGAGTAGAAAAACTATATTTCATTATTACATTATTGTTCATTAGAGATTGTTCTTGCACGGAATTAAATTTCTCTCTTGGGAAATAGTTGCGTTCACGAATTAATCTTATTTCTGTCTTTAAAGCAACTACTGTTCGATGAGACAATGGTCTAAATTTTGTTCTGTTTAGTTGTGGAGGCGGATTTTTTCAGCTAAAATATACCTCTATCGGGTACCTGATCGAAGATTCGACTACTGGATGCCACTTCGCTTAGATCACTGTCTTGGGACATACGGTATAACATTTATGCTTTAAAATTCAGTTGATTGTTAAAATTCATAATTCATGAAGAATTTGCTTTTGTAAATTACTGTGATTTAAGCTTTATCCAAATTATACGAAATTTGTTATAAATCCAATCTTTCAATCAGTGCTTCTAGGCCGAAACAGAGGATGCAACTTGTACTCTAAAGAATATCATCTTTTATTATTTTAACATCTGTTTAATTGCTAAATTAAACTGGCGCCAAAAGATACAACTTGTACTTGCTGCTACATCCCTTATTCCCACTTCCCTGAGTTGGCTTTTGCAGAGATAGCCTTTCATAACGTTTCTTATTAAGGACTGTAATTTGAAATTGTTTTTACTAGCTCAATTATTAAGTTACATAAAGCCATCGATAATTTAGTCTTAAAAATACTAAGATATTAATACTTGTCTTTCACAAAGATATCGTGTTATTCACGAAGATTCTTTGTTATTATTCACGAAAAATTTATATATTATATTTTTTTTAAGAACGTTACATCAGTACTACTTTCATAGAAAATAAAATTGTTTTGCGAATGTTTTCTTTTCTTTCTTGAACTTTCTATTAGAAATTCTACCAAAGAACTTGTAGTTTACTTGTAATTATTGGTTAATACTGTCGTTGTACAGTCTCCATAAGATTGAAATATCATACTCGGAAGAAATATAAATCCTTCTCGACTTGAGACTGCTGTAATACCTTTCATTGCTCTTTAATTGCATATAAAATTCCTTTACTATCAATGTCTTTTCAGCATAACTAAAAGAATGCCTGTTGCCACCTCGTTTCTCAGCAAAATTACTTCCTTCTATAAGTCTTTTAGCAATTGCGTTGATCCGATTTTGCAAAATGCTAAATATGCTAAGAGAAAGCCTTTGACAGACTTCCTTGGTATATCTCTTTTTGTGTACTATAAACCTAGAATATAGCTGATGATGTAAATTGTCACTGCTTTACTAATAGACTTAAGTTATCGATTTTATACTTTACAGAAAATTTGGACAACTTGCTTAAATTTTTCGAGACTTATTTCGTTTAGGCAAAGTAACTGATAACAAACGTGTGATCAGTTGGTTCTGGTCTTTTTTATTGACAAACCGGAAAAAGTACGACCGGTTTTATATTTCCAACGCTCTAATGGATATACATTCAAAGTTTCCCTTCTTTTGGTTCAGATTAGGGTCAGGTTCGGTATGCCTAGTCAAACAAAAATTGGTTCAGTCTTCTTCTTCTTCTTAGATAGGATAAGAGAAATAATTGAACAAATTAGATAAAACAAGAATTGTTTGAAGGAAAGTTTAATTTTCTACAAAATGTAGGGGAAAGTGTCCAAAAATGATATATCATCCGAAACGACATAGTAACATTATTTTGCCAACCATGTGCACCATCTATTAAGTAATGAGCGAACTATGCTTTAAAAAAGCGAATTACATGATCAGCAAAGGCGAGATGGTATGAAAATAAGATATATTCAGAGTAACCTCGAAAAACAAATTCTGCTCCTGCGCAACCTTTAATAAGGCCTTCCATAAATTGTGATTTTGTGCGAATTTCAAAACATCTAATTCTTATCATCATTGAAGTTCAGGCTTTCATCTATATATAAATAAATATAAAGGAAATTTTGCAAAATGGATACAGAAGTAACAAGCGGCGGAGTGAGTATAATGACAGAACCAGTTGATAGAATGAAATACATTTTTATTCCGTGAAATTATTTTTAAAATTTTAAATCTACAATGTTTTATAAAATCATTGAATTATACAAAACAAGATTCCAAATACAGTTGTGAGACTAAAATGCCATTATTGCAGTAGAACGGACCAAATGGGGTGATTAAAGACATCTAAACTATTTATCGTTCCACAGGTTACATTAAGACAACAATAAAAATATTAACGCAAAAGGAACGACAAAAACTCTATGCTGCTTTTGATGTGAACCAGGAAGAAGAATTTGTAGAATATTCTAATAGAATCACGATTGTTTGGACTAACTTGCAAGGAAATTAAAAAGGTTGCATTTGAATTTGCCCAAAAAAATGAAATTCCCTACAGATTTAAAAACGATTATACTGGGTGATAATCGCTAAGATGCTTCCGGAAAAGGCATCCCAACATTTCGTTAAGGCAACTTGAAGCTGTTTTTGCTGCAAGAGCTGTGGCTTTTAATAAACCTCAAATTTCAAAATTCTTTAATACATTACAGATTGATAGTCATTGCATTTATAACAAGGCTGTCCACCATACAGACCACCAAAAACGTATTCCCTGATTGTGAAGAAGCAAGTAGGCTAGCTAACTTCTACGGGAAGAGGTCAGCACATAGCGGCGGGGTGCTGTATGAATTCTGTTGGAAATTATACACCACCGCAGTTGACTTGCCCAAGAAAAGTAGAACTTTCAGGTGCAGCACTGCCAAGCGTTCTAGGGCTGGATGACGTCTGAATTATTTGGGTTGTGGTTAAAACTTTTCAAAAATGCGTGTCTGCAAATAAAGTTATCAAGATACATGTAATTTTGAACGGATACAATACCCACAAATCCTAGGAAGCTGGGGCCTTTGTGAACATAATTGTACTAATGCGTTTTCCTACAAATTGTAATGATCATGTGCAGCTCTTGGATGTGACATTTTTCGGTCCTTTAAAAATCTTCTATAGTCAAGAATGTACAACTTGGCTAAGAACCACTCTTAGGAGAGTTATAATTCAATACCAAGTTGCAAAATTATCCTGTATAGCTTATGGGAAAGCTGTAACCATATCAAATGCTATTAAAGGATTTCTGAAAAACTGGTGTCAATCCTTTAAATTCAAACATTTTCCCAAAACACTACTTTGCACCCGCAGAAGCAACAAATATTCATCAGAATACAGCAAAGCACGCACTTGTGGCATTTAGTTCCGCACCATTAACTACAGAAACTTACACTCTTTTTCAAGAGGTTAACTAATCAAATGGAGGTAGTACTGGATATGAAAGCACAAAAGTTGTAAAACAAAATGAGGAAACCAAGAATGAACAGATACATTACTGCATTACTACATTAGACATCTCTGCTCTTCCTCTTGTTACTAAATTTAAAAGAAGAAAAGGAAAATAAATTTTAAGTGTGTTAACTACACCTAATTTGGAATAACTAAAACTGAAAGCAGCAAATTAAAAACAGTTTCTAATGGGGAATGCTGCAACAGAAGTATTTTCAACTCAAACACCATTAGTCTATCAATCGAAGAAGAGGAAGAAAGTCCATTTCAAGTGGCGGAAGATGATCATGAGAATTTTGCATGTCTTTACTGCAATGATTTATTCAACAACTCTAAATCAAAAGAAATTTGGTTACGTTGTGCTGTTTGCAATTTGTAGGCACACTGTGATTGCACTGAAGTGTCTAGAAAGAATAAAAACCTCATCTGAGAACTTTTTATATAGACACTATAATATGCAAATGTAGTAAGTACTATGTCATTTTATCCTCGTTTTGAATGTCATTTTAGAAGCACCCTAAGAGAGAAAATAACATACCTACTTAAAGTATCAATTTTTGTTTTCCGTTTTTTTTTACTTAGTATAAAATGTCTTTTAATTTACAGATACTAAAATGTCTGTTTGGAAAATCTAGCAATTCTTAAAACACTATGGTATTTTAGGATACTTTCCCCTAAAAGTTTCAAAATTATAACGGTTTTGTTTTCACTGTGTCAAAAAATATATTTTTGGACTTTCGGGACTAAAACGCCACTTTTAGTCACTTGTTTCCCTGATTAAAGTGTCACTTTTAATCACAAGGGACTAAAATGTTACTATAGCCCCATGGGGGATAAAGTAAATTTAATCCCGCTCATCATGGCAATATCAAAAATTAACCAATCAGAATTGAATATTGCCGAAAGCGTTTCTATGACACTACGTAAATTAAATTCAAATAGCATTTGCCGTGAAGCATACATTAATAAACCGATTGAACTGTCAATGTCAAAATCATGCAATTTTACTTTCGTTGAACGTTTTGATTTCAAATTTTTCGAAAGTGCAAAAAATAATGTATATACCTCGGTACTAAAAGTGCTTTTTAATCCCTGAAAAGATTATTTCTTTAGCTATCGCTCGAGAAATAAGTTTTCTCTCTCGGGATTGAAAGAAGCACTTTAGTCCCTTAGTATATAATATACTATTACGATGTAACAACTCCGTAAATAAAATTGAACTTTTATAATAATAACTAATTTGTAAAGTGGTGCGTTTGTAAAATAATTCTTTAAATCAGCACAATTTGCGGCATTATTTAATACAGTAAATAAAGGTAAATTTAAAGAGCTAAAAAGTGTTAAATGTTTATCAAAGGAGTACTTACAATAACAGCGTCAATTTAATTTACAAGTAATAGTTAAGCTGTAAAGTATGTATGTTATGAACCTGAGTTAAACAAAATAAATACGTAAAAATATACGCTATCTAATTATGCAAAAGCGGTATCAAAAAGAACTATTTAAAAATCAAACATTTTGAACTATGGAATGAATGGAAAAAGCTAGCATTTCATATCGTTTCTCTAGAGAAATTTATACCTATGCCGCATAAAGTTATCGAGTGTACTTCGTATATGACTGAAGAATTTAATATCAATATATTTTTAAAACTGAAAAGTAAAGCAGTTTTTTTCTTATTTTGCAATCATTGAAAAGCTATTAAATTTTCATTTAAGTACTCAAAAATTAAATACGGTAGCAAAACAAAGCGACGCAATTATTTTACATTTAAGATATAATTAGATTAGGAAGGCAGCAAAAATCGATTGATACATAATGTAGAATTGATACTTAATTTGAAAATTAAAAGAAACTAAACATGTTATTGATGTCTATCGGTACGGACACACGTGTTCTCTAGAATTTGCAGCTATCGGACAAATTGAAAACATCGCCCTCACGGTTTATAAGAACTGATAAAAATTAAGATTTTGTACGACCTTAAGATTTCCATATATCGAACAGCATCTCATGTCAATCCGGAATTTATCAAAGCACCAAAAAGCATATCATCCATTTAGCGTTTAACCAAATATAATCGCTCATAATAACGCAGTGATTAAGAACAAAGGAATATATTTTACCAGTCAAGCTAAAAAGAATAGACCAAATGGAATGAATTCACTGACTAAAAAAACTGATTAGTTCTTACCGTTGTATTAAAATGAACAACGCTTGTTTTTACATTACAGAAATAAAGAATACTCGACACTTCGCACCGTATGTTTGTATCTTAACAAAGTCGAGGCACAAGTGTGCATTTTCAATGCAGTTTATGACCGGAGATTTACCACAAAAAAAGTGTAAGATAAAGAAATGTATTTTAATCAAATCGAAGTTTTAAAGCGAATTTTATATTCCCAAATTTCATCCCTAGACGGCGATACATACCGGATAAACAAACTATATTTAATGAATTTCCTAAATTAGGTTTATTAATTAACACCAACCTTCATTTCTGAAGTACTAATGTAAGAAAAAGAATTATTTACTGATTACACATACAGAAACATCCAAAACGAATTTTAGATTTTTAAATATCCCAATTATATACACATTCGACCCAAACGAAATCATAAGCACATATATAAAGGGGGTACTCAAAGGAATACACAAAAATTAATAAATAATATTTAACAGTCAAAGGTGAGACCGTTACAGTAGTAAAAATTCTATGTATTCCTTTAACTTGATTTAATCTACCCTAATTGTGGTATTTGGTAAATGTAATGACATAAAATTCCCATTAATAAATTTAAAACATTTATTGGCTTGATATGCATGTTATAACGCAGTCGTCTTTTAACTAATAGTAAACTTTATGATAATTTCTCCTTTTATATAAACCTATGCTGAAAATTTCGATACAATGTTTTTAATTTCAATGTACAAATTTGGTAACGGCACATTGGCGCTGAAAATTAATTGTGTTTCGCTTCCAATATAGAACTTTGCGATAGTTGTATAAAAATCCTTTTTTCGCGTGGGTAAACATGGATGCGTTAAATTTAGAAATAAATTTTATAATTTTGATCTAAAGTATATAAATAATGTATATTAATTTATACTACAGGAATTTCGAATTTCAAATAAATCGGCGTAGTACATTTTAACTTCCTACCGGAGGTGCAAAGTATTCAGTCTAGAGGTAAATTTTTAATCTGTTTAAGCATAATGTAAAATTATCATTTTAACCGCAATACAAATAAGATGAAACTATCTGACGTAATATTTTTATAATGGTAATAAGTAACGAAGTTCATTTTTAGCTGTTATATAAATATACCAATCAAAATACCTCGAAACCTCTAACTCATTTTCTTGTGCAGATTTTCTACAAAAATTGTTATGACGTTGCTAATACTGGCTTACCGATAACATTAAATTAGGGTCATAAGGATGGTTTGGATAGAATATCAAAAATATTGTACAGCTATGGTAAAAGTGCGTAAAAGAATAGATACAGTGTCAAGTTACAATATTTTTGTAGGAGCTGTAGTTTTGGAGTTATTTAGCGAAAGACAAAAAAACGCGAAACTGTGAGGGTGATTTTTACCCCTTAAGCGGGTTTTATGGCAAATATATAAAATACGTATTCCTTATTTTTTCTCGAAGAATCTATATCTAAAATTTTATCAACGTCGGTGGGAGATACTTCGCGGTGTTCCTTTGTAACTAGGTATGCCATCTAATGCAAAAACGTCATGGCATATTTGAATTTGTCGTGCTGCGACAAGATATCAACTTTCATTTGTCATTCTAGTTTCATAAGGTGATAAAAATATCACGGGTGGAGAGAGGGTAAAGGAGAGTTAAAATGATTTTTATTACTACCGATTAATTAATTTATATAAAATTTCTCTTATCCAGCTCAACGAAATTGAAAGTATACTTTTATTTTAAGTTTCCCATCTTTTCAACTGAATTAGAAAAAAATTGTATGTGGCAGTGGAAAAATCTCAATTTATTACTCAACTTCTACACGAAAAACAATTTACAAACCCCTGGATAAGATAAATAACTTTTTCTGCCACCATGCGGTAAGTGCAAATAGTACTCTTTTACTCTACCGACCTATTGTTATACATTTACCGACTGTATTGATTGTCACGTTCTTATATATTTCCCAAACTGTTGTGATTATTAGCGTAAAGCCACGATTATGCTTCACAACTAGTACGTTATTGTTCATAACGGTACTATTACTGTTGAAGAAGAGTAAAGGTTTGTTATTAAATTTTTGTATTCGTTTTTTAAACTACATAATTAAAATATATATATATATATATATTGTTGTAGTATTTATATTTGGAGGCAATAAGATGTATAGATAGCCAAACCTACCTTAATGTTTACAGCTGGTAACGAT
>JAHWXV010678145.1:0-18124 GCA_024586415.1 Phrixothrix hirtus
CATTCAACGATACCGCATCAGCCGAAGGTCCTGACAAGGGCGGGTCATCAGAGACGATCCAGAGTTATCTATTTCTATTTTTGGAGCTTGTCGCGAGCTCACTCAAGCTCCCGATAGCCTTGGATGAATTTCTTACACGTGCACTCTTGTATCCACTTCTTCTCAATAGATTTTTCTAAACAGATTACCTTACAACCACCGAACATGATCACTATAGCTTTTCCTAGGATGAAATTAGTGTTAAATGAAGTTTACCTTGTAAAGTATTTAGGAATTTTTATATTTGGCGGATTAAGAGATCAAAACTGTACCAAAGCATGAAATTGCCATTTTACTTTTTGGTCTTGACTTCTTAACCATTTCAGAACAAATACAACGCAAATATGTGCTTTAAGGACAAACACATCGCTTCTTTTTTTCCTCAATTACATGGTGTAAGTGTCAATGCGTAGATACATTTCGAAATTTGTACTATCAGTCTTGGCATGTTTTCAGAAAAACCAATTCTGAAATTGGTTTGGGCTTGGACTTCCCAGTTGTTCCAATACACTTTTCGTTGTTTGTGTGCGATTTTTGACTGTCTGGGAAAATCTTTCATCATGCATTGTGAGAACTTGCGCAATACTGCAGAGGCGTTTAACACGGAAAACCTGTTTTTGAAGACACTTGCAATCGGTTTTTTTCAGGGAAAAAAGGAATGAATCCACTGCAACTTTATTAAAATTTTGGTCCTTGTATCAGACAAAACTAGATACAAAGGACATTGTTTGTCAGTGCGGTATACAAAAATTTATTTTCTTTCAGAAAACTGAAGCATTCACGTCAGGAGTTAAACCTGGATTTATCATTTGTGCTGCTTTCCGTTTGCTGACAAGAATTATTTTGCAGTCGTTTAGATAGCAGTTGCATGTTTTCTGTAAATAGAAAGCGGCTATTGTGTTAAGGTGCAGAAAATGCAGTTTTGAAGGACAAACCTAAAAATATCTTCATTTAATTAATATTTGAAGCTAATTAGGTTTAATACGTTTTTGTTTTTCTTATTTCCATAATCCTAGAATTTGAAGTAATTCGCATTTGAACGCTCTTAATTACCTAGGGTAATGAGTTTAATTCCGTGAATTAATTAAAAAGCAGAGATGGAAAGTGGGTAAATAAATTTTCCTGCATGTTCATAATAGAACCATCTCATTATTTGTACGGTTTTCTAAAGGAGGGTAATGTTTAGTCAAGGATTATGCGGGTTTACGACGAATTTTAAAAACGTAGATTGCTACAATTACCTTCTCTACATAATAAGGATTTTTTTAAGAAAAAGAGATAAAGTAATTATTTTTAAGTCGATACATTTTGATTAAAACGTAATTTGAGAACATAATTAATTTTCAGTTAATTAATCATTTTTAATAGTGTAGATAGTTTATTAAGGAATGCATTGGATGAGTAAGTAACTGAAAGCAAACGATCTAATTTGCTCGATTTTCGTTAACTAAAATATTACACAGTGTGAACCTGGCTGAACGGTCGGTGTTGGTTTGGGGTGGACAGGCAGGGCTGTAGGTCGCGGTCCGCGGCCCCCCGGATAGGCCGGAGGGGTGCAGGGGAGACGCAGGGTTCGCGAACTACCTACCCGCGTTCTACTCGGCACGTAAACAGCAGCCGGGTCCGTGTGAAATTACCGGGAATGTATCGGTCGGGCCATTAGCCGAGCCTGATGTTTAAATGAGCAGCAACAAGAGATGCTACTCTACCACCCCTGGTTAACAATTCCTTCCGTTCGTTCCATGCGGCAGAGACTATTAGTAGTCAAGTTCTTGATATTTAAACCCAAGTTCGATAATTTAATTTATATTTGAAAACGCAACCTACATATATTCGCACCAAAGTGGGAGTTTGTATGTATATCGGTTGTGATAAGGGCCGAGGGTTCTTCCAGGGAGGGTGGTCTGCCTACACAATGAATATACATGAATACACGCATACTCCACGTATCAAACTGACCTCATACTTTTGTTTCAATTTACTCAAATTTCGGCTCCCTCACTTTCTTTAATGACACAATATATCGACGATTTAAAATAACTACATATTTTAAATTTATGCATGATAAAATCGCAAGTTAATAATTTATAAATTAGGTTTAATGAGATATTCAAAACCATTAATGTTTAAATGTTGTACCGTAACCCGATGATTGTATATTAAATAAAATCTTTAATGAGATAAGCAATTAAATTGTATCGTGCATTACTCACGTTGCGAAAAGCGAACTAGAAAGACAAAAAAATTCTATTTGTGTATTTACATAAAGATATGGACTAATCTTCAGTTTAGGAAAAATAGAATACATTGATCTATTGCACTCTTTATGTAAATAACGGTTTAAAATATTGATATAACCGATAAGCCGTGCATGTTTAAATTTCTTGGAAAACTTATGGTATTAATATTTCGTTATTCCAATAACAATAAAAGGATTTTCCATAAATGCAGATAACAAACGAACAGCTTTGCAAATATACCTGAACATATTTAAAAACTAGTTTTTCGAGCAAGGATCTTTATCAATTATACCTCTTCCTCTATAATTTAACTTTGTCAACTTTCTATACATTGAAACTCACGCGAAGATGTCGGTTCCATTTGATAAAATTGACACATGTATCTCATTTTATAACGCAACTTCATTCGGAGATTATTAACTATTAATCATTGTTTTATGAGTGGGAAACTCAGAAATACTAGGATAAACAACTCGCAAACCGATTTGTAGCGTTATATAAAATTGGGGCAAACTTGATTCTTTAAATTCCAATCTCAGTCAGTGGCGTAACGCGATATAGTTATACAAGCAAAATTAACAAAGCTTACAAAGCAATTTTAAGAAGACAATGACCTTGATCAAAACAATGAACCTTAGTAAATATAATCTTTGTATGTATGTACTTAACGTTAAAGCATACAAAAACACTCCTTTCTAAGGTATAATCCTTATACCTACTTAGGTATTTAGTAATATACATTCGTTTTTTCCACTGCACTTTAGTACTAACTGTATCTTTAAAATTGCTTCTTTAGTAGATATACAGATCTGGAACACAACTAACATGGAATTAGGATTCCTTACTTATTTCTGAGCAGCCTCGTCCATTTGCTTTTTTAAATAGCGTAGTATATAGGGTGTCCGCGAAACAAGCAGCGTTAAACTAACAGCGGCACTTGTTTGCATATACAGTAGAAACAAATTTTTTCTGAAATGCATAATTTTCGTTCGGTACTGTTTTTGAGCTGATAAATAATGACCACTCACTGTATTACCAAACTTATAGGTGTAACATTAATACTTCGCTACTTTTCTTCGTTGAGTTTTTTATAAAAACTTTTTTGAATAGACTTTTACGTTATAGAAGTTAAATCTTTTGTTGTGATCTGGGAACGGTTGTCCACATTAAAGCCATAAAGATGAAATTATTACTTTTAAAAAGTAAAAAGTGAGTTCCGCATAGAGTTTTATGATTGTATTAGCAAATTATCTCGACATACGATGGACGAAAGAATTTTAAACATTTAATTTAATTAGAAGAACATTGGAAATCGATGTGTACTCATAATATTTATACGCATAGGCACAAAGCAGTAATACTGGTAGAGTGGTCAAAACGCGGTACATCAGGTAGGTGTGTAGAATTCAAAACAAGCTAAGAGCTACCTGTTACAGTTGGTCGCGTGTTCTTCGTGAAACAGTAGCAGAAATCAAGTCATTTCCCCCACTAGAGACGGGATAACCGAAATATATAAATAGTGCGACAGTGCGGCAGATAAATGAGGAATGTTGAGAGTGCGCAGTCGAGGAATCTGCATCGAGCTTTCGACAAGTGCGCTAGTGTTTTTCGTTTGCTCCTGTTGATCGACAGATACTGTAACTTCGGCTCCTTCTGCTTAACAGCGGTGGATCGGTTACAGTA
Organism: Phrixothrix hirtus; assembly: GCA_024586415.1. Lineage (NCBI taxonomy): Eukaryota > Metazoa > Arthropoda > Insecta > Coleoptera > Phengodidae > Phrixothrix > Phrixothrix hirtus. The sequence goes on from JAHWXV010678145.1 coordinate 3,963, forward strand.
TCAACTACCATTCTACAAAAAGCTTGCGATAAATGACAATCAAGATGTTAACCAGTGACGCGCTAGATAGCGCGACGCCTTAGTCGGCCGACTAGAATGGGTTAATGACATCAACCTAAATAAACCTTCGTAGCTGTCAGATGTGGTGATAAGAAACCTTCCGGATCACACCCTGAAACTGGCAAAAAACCATCCGGAAGCGGCGGCAAATGAAGCTGCGAATATTCTGCGAGAATACTCAAATAAAAATGCGGCGGCCATAAAACTCCTGGAGGATGAAATGGAGTACTCCTCCTCAGACGCAGACACCGACAACGAAGGCTTCAAGAAAGTGAGTCGGAAAAGAAAGGTTTCAGCGAAACACACAGAAGCCAAACAAGTACTAAAAGTGCCGCTAAGCGTAGAAGCGGAACCAGAACCGGCACTCGCTCCAACAAGGCGGAGCAACATCCAACCCCTCATCCTTTAGCAGGCAAATAAATGGACAGCGGTCTGCTAATCACTAACAGGAAAATGCCTTAAAATCACGAAGGCAAAAACATCAATCTGAGGCTAAAGATGTACCCGGAAATGGCAGAAGATTACAGGGGGATAGTCATATTCCTAATCGAAGAAGGCCTCCAATACCACACATATCTCTTACCGGAAGAGAAACCGTTGTGGATAAGAATACGAGGCGTCTCGACCTTTATCGGCGCGTAGGATGCGCAAAGGAGCGCAAAAGATCCCGATGCCGCTCGTATACATAGAACTTCAAAAATCGCTGGAGTGAAGAAGGTGTACAACCTAAAGACTATGTTTAGTTTAATGATCACTGTCGTGTCTCCGCGCCGCAAAAAACAATCGATACAGTACCACCGGTGCCAAAAGCATGGACACACCCAGGGTAAGTGCAGTGCGGCACCGGTTTCGTGAAGTGCGGCCAAGGTGACCCAAGCACGGAGTGTGAAAAGCTGCGCAACACTCCCGCCAAGTGCGCGAATTACGGAACCGGACATACCGCGAATTACGGAACCGGACACACCGCGAATTGCAGAGGTTGTCTGAAGTTCCCAAAGCTACGGAAATCAGAAGCAGTAACGACCAATCCTGCACGTGCGTGAATCTTCTACGCAAGCGTTGTTAAAATGCAACAGAACCCGTAAACGAAAAGAGCCACGCCTCCATCGACATCAACGTCTACCAAGTCCTGAAGGTGGGACAATTAATAGTCAACGCCACAAAACAAGTCATCACGTTTGCTGAGGGAGTGGCAAGCATAATAGGCATAATATCGGATATCCTTGCGATCTTTGGTTATTAAACAATATCGACCTACTGGAAATCCAGCAAAGCGGCACACCACTTCCAAAGCAAACGACCAATTACGATGGCGGCAAGGAATACATATTCTGGAACTCCGGAAGCTCATTCAAGAAACGCTAGAAACGGTGCGCAGTCGATGTGTACGGATGTATTTTCAGCTTCTCGTGTGTGTAAACATTGTACTGTACCTTAGGCGCTGCAGATGTGGCGCAACATAATTTAAAAATCGGAAATCGCTAAATCATTAAAAACGATTGCAAGTAGCTTCGTAAACTTGCAGAAGATCCTAACTAGCTGGTTAGTTACAGGGCCAGCAACAGGCAGGAAGTCCTAGGAACATTCCCAGGAGAAGATCCAAAATTCAACAAACTTCTGGCCACTGAATCAGAAGATGTTATCAACGACATCGAATTAGAAACTGTTAGCGCAAGAAAGAAGCGGAAAAGTGCAAGCTAAAAGAAGGAGGAACCTTCAAGTAAATCTTAATCACGAACAAATATCAATAACTACAACTAGAAGCACGGGAATAGGAAGCTACGCCAGAATTAACAAAGACGGAATAAGCAAACGAGCCGATACCGTAAAGGGAGGCGAAAAAACTCCCACCAATTACCTTAAAAGGTAGGTCATATTGGCATGTTCTCTTAAGACAAATAAAATAACACAACATAGCTATAACTAAAGCTAAAAACGTGACAGATGGAATATCAATACAACCAGGGTCGGAGGGCGGAATCAAATAATCCCAAAAATCCTACAAGAAAACAAGTCCGCCACACATACATACTCAGCTCCGAGGGGTCCCTCCGAGTAGTCATTCGGGGTATTCCGGACCGGAGGCCATCCCGGAAGGAGAACATGGGCTCCCTGTTATTTCTGCACGCAGAATGTATAAAGGGGGCATAGATAAATGGTCAAGACGCGAAAAGAATCTTCAAAATCTGATACACTGTCACAGCAACAATGTCACTGGTGTTAGCCTCACGGGCACTCCAAAACGTCCTGCCACGTGAAAGACCAAAGCACGCTAACTACGAGGACGATCACTTCGCAAATTACAGCAGGTGCGCAGCGCAACCACAAACAAGAGCGGCAGTGCTTAAACAGGGACTACAAACCGGCGCAACGTAGGCCGAAATTACAAGAAAACGACAGGAAGACACAAGCACTGGGTAAACGAATTAACCAAATAAACGAGCCACGCACGCAGGCGTAAAAAAAGTAACAACTCCTTCATGATAGACAGTTTCGGGCACTACTAGCGAAGCTGAACACGGCGAAGTTAATAAATCTAGCAAAACAGCTCCCAAAGTAAATAACAAATTTGACCAGCTTATTAGAAATCGCAATAATAATCTTAAAACACTCGATAGAAATAACGCAATTCGTAAACCTTTTAAAAAACCCTCTCTTCACGAATCATACAACTTGGAGGCAAAAGTTAATAAAACTTGAGACTCCAACAACAAACACATCAAAGTCAAAGCCAGGTAAATCAGTTGGCTACAGTATTCCTGGAAGAGTAGGCATATAGAGACTCCTGGAATAGCTGTGGTAACAAGTCAACCATTAATGGGGGCTGGGCAGATAGAGACACTAGCAATAGTACGTTCTTTCTTCTTCTCACACAAGAACGGTGAAAGGCAACGGAATGGGTCTCGAAAACTTCTCCAATAAAGATTTCAAGTGGAATCAAGAATCAACAACTCACAGACAAATGCAAACGAAAAGCAGTAAACAGTGATTTTCCGCAACCATCCCAAAAACCTAAAATTACACCCACATCTACTTCTAACAGACATGAAGTATTAAACAACTTAGAAGACAGAGAAATCCTAGAAAAAACCCAATTTCAGAAAAGCTCGACATGGAGACAGAAAAACTCACTCCTGAAACAATCAACAACACACCTGCCTACTCTAATCAGGCAATCCAAGAACCAGACGTTAATACAGCTCCACAACCGAAACACGTGGAAAGAGCCCCCACTATTATATTGAGGGACAAAACAAAATGGATCACAGCAAGTGCATACTTCAACAAACATAAAATCACTGTACCAAAAGCACAATTGACTCAAAACACTGGAGAATTTAGATCAATATCAAAATTATTCAACAGAGAAAAAATTCTCGTAGAATACCACACGTATCGAAAAACTACACCAGGTGGTAATCAGAGGGGTCCCAGAGCCTATAATAATAGAAGACGTAAATCAGAACTGACTGATATAGGCTTTCATCCCTAGTAAATAACTAAGATGAATAGTAGAAGAACGAAGTTACCATTGCCATTAATACTGGTCACTGTGCCAAAAACTGAAAAGTAAATCTATAACCTAATCAACATAACGGTGTCAAGATATCGGTTGAAGTAAGCACGACGCACAAGAATAACCATTGGACAATGTTACAGATGTCAACGCTTTGGACACGCACAGCAACTCAAAAATCCGCTAAAAGCGCCAAACACCATCCTATAGCAGAATGTAGAAAACAAAAATCAAACTCGCCATGTTACGCAACTGTGGTGGAGAATTCCCACCATCATATATAAACCTAGCCATGCATAGCCTTAACTTAAAAAAGTGACATTAAAATCAACCACCACCAGAGCAGACCCTATATGCCGATAAGATTAAAGAAATCGAAAACCTTTCAATATCAGACTTATTCGATAATTTTCAAGCCATGTACAGTAAGATGTAGCAGTTGACCAAGCAACTGGGAAAAATGTTCAACAATCCTAAAACTTCAAATCAAGATGTCTGAAGTCACAACAGAAAGTACCTTTTAGAATATTGCGTACTGGAACGCAAACAGCGTCTGCGAAAAGAAACTCAAATTAATACATTTTCTGCAAGAAAGAAAGAAACTTGGCTTAAACCTAGCACAACATTTAATCCGCCAAACTAAATAACGTACAGAAATGATCGACCTCTTAAACTAAGAGGCGCCACATTGATCAGGATCAACAATGTGAAAAACATAATAATACAAATACCAACGAAAACTGTTCCACTGTAGATTGTAGCGGCATACTACTAGTCTAGCAAAACAGCTCATCTCAAACAATAAACAAGTAATTTTAATTGGCGATCTAAATTCTAAGAATACCCCATGGGGATGCCACCATTTTATTAACCGATCAGGCAAAACGCTGGCGCAATACTCAGAAGATTCGTGCATAACAATACACGCCCTAGTAAATCCGACTCACTCCAGAATGAAGATCCTGGACATTACCATAACAAACAACCTAAGTTACGATATCGACTTAATAGTAATCCAGGATCTCAGCTCCGACCTCAATTCAATTACAACGAAAATAAGTAAATGCAAGCTAAGCAAACGATCAAGCACTTTAAACATAACTAACTGGAATAAATATCAGGCGCAACTGAAATATAACACGAAAAAGATAAACACAATTAACATCAAAGCCGAAATAGACGAAATAAGCTCAAAGAAAGCAAACACCACCAAAGTAGTCTAAGCCATGGCAATAAACCTAATAATACCACAAGAAATAAGGCAACTAATAAATGAAAAAATAGCTAGAAAAAGAGCATAAAGAACTCTATACGGAAGAGACATACAAACCGCTTCACAACTAGCAAACGAAGTCAAACGATTGCTAAGAAGCCCTCAAAAGAAATTCCCCTAAAAGGTCGCAACAGAATAGGCTACACCTGGATGAAAAGCTAGGAATCCTTGCCGACTTGAAGACGATGACGAGGCCGAAACTCATGACGCGGCAGTGAAAGAAACCATGGCACAAATAAACACAAACACCAATTCAAAATCAAAATCCACTAACTTACGAAGAATTAAAAACGTCCATCAGAAAGAAAAGCTCCGGGTCATGACCAAGTTACTAACAAAGAAATTAAATTGCTACTCAAGAAAAACCATAATCAAAATATTAAAACAAAATTATAGCCTTCCCGAAAGAGGGGAAAGAACTTTCTTGGTCTGAAAATTATAGGCCAATCAGCAAGTCTGTCTAAATTACTAGCAAAAGCAATGCTTACTAAATTACAATGAAATCAAAATGATGAACGAATAATTCAACTTTCGAAAAGCACTATCTGCCAATCATCAATTGACAAAACTAGCCGAACTTGTGCAGGAAGGTTTCCAAAAGAGGGATAGTACAACAACTATTACGATTGCCGTATCAAACGCCATATTCAGAAGATGCAAAAAGCCGGAATAGAGATGAAACTCGTCAAAATAATCAAATCATTCCTGCAAAATACAAGTTTTGCGGAAACACAAAAAGGTCAAAATTCGACCAACCGAAAAATAGAAGAATTTAAATTAAGCCATATTAATTTACAAGATGACCTGACAAATAATTTAACAAAAGTAATAGAAGACGTTACCAATGAGATGTCAATAAAATATGAGGTAACCAAGAGGTGTGATGAACTACATCAAAAATTTATTCTCCTCACCGTAAATATAGAAGTACGCATTACTAAGAAGGAAGCACCTTCTATTCCTCAAGAACAATCAACTTAAGTGAATGTGCATCAAGTTGAACACTTGCCTGTTATTTAAAATGGCATGCCAAGCATTAGAAGGCACGTTAAAGAACCCACGTATTACGAGAAGACACCTTGGACCAACTACCATAAACAGCACACGGCAGCCGCAACATCGAATGGATAGACCATTGAAGGAAAGGCAACTGCCTTGATAGTGGTTCTACGTGAGGATGCCTTAGACATTCTAAAAACCATACCAGATGATTTTCAAAATAATTTCGATTATCTTGTTTCACGATTAGAAACGCGATATGGAGATAAACATCTGCAACAGGTCTACTGTGCCCAGTTGAGGAATCGAGTACAAAAAATTGGAGATAACCCCCAGGAATTTGAAATTGAAATTGCACGGATAGTGAAATTCATGTACTCAGCGGTTTCGATAAAGTTTTATTGAACACATTTGGGTACAAACGTTTTCAACGGTGTTCGGAATTCTAATACCCCACGTGATCCTGTTACTGCTTTGGTTCATTAACTGGACTTTGAAGAGGCCAAACAAGCATCAAAGAGCCATGTTCGTGTGGATACCATTGAGAAAGACAAAGCTATTGATGAGACTTTGAAAGAAGCAGCGCTAATAATAATTTGTACTCTAAGATCAACAGGACGTAAACTACAACGTTGGAAGTGCGGCAAGTGAGAACATTTAGAGAAAAATTTCCAAGAGGCTATGTGCAGTCCTGTCAATAATACAAAGCAACAGCAAAACTAAAAGGATCGTCTTTACATTAATGGAACAACCGCAGGGAAGGATTTCCAAATGCTGCTAGATACAGGAGCAACGAATACAACAGTGAAACTAAATAATGTTGGTATTAGAATATTACTGCCTTCATAGCGCTGATTACGTACAGCTACAGGAAACCATGCAACCGTACATGGTGAAATCATTACAGATATTCACACCGTAGTGTATTAAGCAAATAATGTCCGAATTTGGCTTCGCCTTAGACTTAAAAAATAACTACATACGCGAAAAGGTACACATTAACCAACGAGATGACCATACAATAAAAATAATCCTAGCAGAAGAAGCGACATTACCGCCAAGAAGCGAAACAATAGTTATGGGCCATCCCGATGGAGACTTCCGGGTAGGATGCGTAGGAATCACAGAAACCAATAACATAAATATTGGTCGTGATATTCTAGCTGGAAGACTGTTGACTGAGGCCAAGGAAACAACAGTTGTTCGTTTGATAAATGTCAATACCTTCCAAATGACTTTAAAGGACGACACCAATTTAGGAATGTGCACATCTATCTCACCTGTAGTAAGTTGAACAAAACTAGTGAGAAGGTTCTACCCGTAAAGAAATTATCTAAGCTGTGTGCCACACTCGAATCCTTGGGCAATGGTTTATCCTATGAGCAAAAGAATAAAACCAGTCAATTGACCCAACGATATGGCGACATATTTGCCACTGATGGCGGTTTGAAAGGAAGAACAAACGTTGTGACGCACAAAATGAATACCGCAGATGCCCAACCAATACGTCAACAATCACGGAGGCTGCCTTTATTGAAACGAGAAGAGGGTAAAAAATAATCAAGGACACGGCACCTGAAGGGATAATAGAGCCATGCGGCAGTCCTTGGGAATCGCCAATTGTACTAGTTAAGAAGAAATATGGCAGGACTAGATTCTGTGTCGATTAACATCGTTTAAATAGTGTGACCAAAAAAGACATCTACTCTCTATCTAGAATTGACGACACTCTAGACACATTTTCCGACTCTAAATGGTTTTCACTTTAGACTTAAAAAGCGGATATTGGCAAATAAGTATGGAGCCTGAACACCGGGAAAAGACAGCGTTGTCCTTTGGATCTGACATATGGCAGTTTACAGTGCTGCCTTTTGACTAGTGTAATGCACCAGTGACACTTGAAAGGTTAATGGAATGATCCTGAGACGGTTCTCTTGGCAAACGTATCTAGTTTACTAGGATCATGTCATAGTTATAGAAAAATGCTTTGATGAACACCTGAAAAATCTTGACGAAGCGTTTCAAACACTGTGAAGTGTACATTTACAGCTTAGTCCGCAATAGTGCTTTGTTTCAAAACAAAGTGAAGTACTTGGGTCATGTGGTTTCTGCAAATGACGTGGCAACTGACCCTGAGAAAATTCAGCCCGTACCAGAATGGCCGCAGCCGAAACATAAAGATGAATTACGAAGCTTTTTTGGATTATGTATTTATTGTCGTCGTTTGTACGTGGATTTGCAGACATGGCAAAACTCCTTACAAAACTTATTGAACAAAACCAACCATATTTATGGAACAATGGCTGTCAGGAGTCATTCAAAACATTTAAACGAACATTGGGAACTGCACCCATACTCAGTTATCCTAGATTGGAGGGAAGATTTGTCTTAGATATCGATGCTCTAGCCACATCGGCATCGTGCAGTGCTATCGCAATCCAAAGATGGACAAGAACGACTAACTGAATATTTCCGCAAAGTGTTGCCCAAATCTAAAAGGAACAATTGTGTTACGCGAAAAGAATTGCAAGCGATGATAAAGATTGTTGAACACGTCTACAAATACGTTTATGTACAGCATTTCTTATTAAGAACTGATCACGTTGAAATAGGCTACTATAACTTAATGATACAGAAGGACAAATAGCGAGGTGAATTGAACGGCTACAAGAGTATGACATTGAAATGAAGTATCGTGCCGGTAGAAATCATCGAAATGCTGATGATTTGTTAAGACAGCCTAGTCCGGAAGACTGCAAGCACTGCTCTCGGTTGGCGTCAAAAGTTGAAAAACCTCTTGTCAACCGTACTACCATAATCAACGATGACTGAAAACCAAATAATGTCAAATAAAAGCAAGAAAGCGTCGTAGATCTGAAGGTGCTTTTAGAACGGAAGAATGGAGATCGAAGACTGGGTTGGGAGGAAGTGGCCCTATTTAATTCCGTTGTTAAAGCATATTGGTCTCAAAGGGATTCTTTGCAAGTTCAGGATGGCGTTTTGAAAAGAGCCCTAGAAAATAATGATGAAAGTGAAAAACGAATGCAGTTGGTCATTCCGTAATCAGAGTAGCGGAACTTTTGCGACAACTGCATTATGATCCATCAGAAGGGCATATTGGAGTAAATAAAACTCTGGAAAATATCCGTGAACGATTTTATTGGATAAACTGCAGAGACGATGTTAAGGAATAGTACCGAAAAACTTCTGGGAAAGGTCCGTTAGGGAGGCGAATAGCTTCGATGAGGCAATGTAGTGCGGGTAGGCCATTTGGAAGAGCAGGAATTGATACAGCTGGCCCATTTCCGGAAACAGAAGTAATGGACTATTTCAGTAAATAGACCGAAGCATACACTCTACCTAATTAAGGAGCAGTGGCAGTGGCCAAATGTTTGGTGAAAGAACTGTTCAGTTATTTCAGAAATTATTTGAAATTACATTCAGACCAAGGAAGACTTTTTGGTCAGGCTTATTCTAAACCTCTGCCAGCTATTGAAAATATGCAAAATCAGAACGACTGCTCTTCATCAACAGTTAGACGGAATTGTAGAAGGCACAAATCGTACAATGGGAAGGTATTTGTCAAAATGCTTACATTTGCTCTTTATGGCATATCGATCAACTATAAATGAGGCGGCACTTGAATTTAGGTTACCTTGTTATTTGGAGTTTTATAGCAAACCTGGAGAGGAGGAGGTTGCTGGAAATGCAAATTCCGAGGGCCTTCGAAAGAGTTAAACTCAATTCAAGAAGAATTCGCAATAAAATCCAAATTGACAGTGATCAAATGAAATTACACCATGATGTATTTTCCAAAGCGGGAGGATTTCAAATACAATGATCTAGTTTGCTTGTACCAGCCTCAGCGACGACAACGTGAATCTCCCAAATTGCAGAGATTTTGGGAAGGTCCGTATAAAGTGATAAAAAGTGGTTTACATGAATCGGTTAGCCCCATACGTTGGGAGGAGTGCAGAATCGGAATTGCAAGAATATGAACAAAGGGCGAAGTATGTTGAATTAGGAAAATTAAGAGTCAAGAACAGCTAACAGTCATTTACCGAATTTTTGTCAACCCATTTGAGACTCCACAAAGTTCGATTTGGGAGTACTACGGAATTTGTTTGATGTACCAGAGGAGTGTCCCTTGGCTCATTGTGTCGCTAAGGATGTCTGAATGTACCATGTAAGCGCAGTCGAATTTAAAAAGAGGTATGGTGGAGTAGACGAAGTACAGCAGCAAGGGCCAGAGATCGAGAAGGCCCGTCACCTACTGTGCCGCACAAAATAAATACAGGGTGTGCCTAACCAATGTGTCAACAACGAAGGATGCTGCCTTTATCCAAACTAGAGGAAACTGAGAGGATAATCAAGGGAGCCTAAATGCCGGGAAAAGGCAGCATTTTCCATTGGAGCTGGTATCGAGCAGTTTACAGTGATGCTCTTTGAATTGTGCAACAGCGACGTTTGAAAAGCTAATGGAACCGAACTTGAGGGGGTTGTTGAGAGGAGGTGGTCTCATTTAATCCCATTATTAAAGCATATTGGTTTCAATAAAGACCTAGAAAATAATGACGAAGGTGAAAGACGATTGCTGTTTGTCGTTCCTTAAACATAGTAGCGAAAATGCATGATGGTTCATCAGAAGCACACTCTGGAAAAATACGTAAACAATTGTATTAGATAAATTGAAGGAATGGTGTTAAGGTCAGGTGGCGAAAATGTGTATTATGCGCTTCTGAAAACGATCCATTGGGGATGCCGAAAGCACCGATTAAGCTACATAATGTGCGTAACTCATTTGAAAGAGTAGCAATTGACGTAGTTGTCTCATTTCCAAAAGCGGAAGCAGGATATAAATACATCCTCGAGACCTATTTAGCCGTTTCGGAATTGCATTCACACCACGGAAGAAATTTTGAGTCATCCTTATTCCAAAGACGCTGCCAGCTGTTTAAGATGCACAAGACTAGTAAAATTGCTCTTCATCGACAGTCAGACGAAATGGTGGAATTCATGAATCGAACAATGGGAAGATATTTTTCAAAAGTTGTCTCAGACCATTAACGAGATTGGGACCAACAGCTACATTAGTTCTCGATAACTTATCGGTCAGCTGTAAATGGGACGACAGGAGAAACTCCAAGCAGAGTGCTGCTTGAGCGTGAAATTAGGCTATTGTGTGATTTGGAGGTTGGGACAAGTCTGAAGGGGGGGGGAGGGGGGTGTGGAAATGAATATAGCGTAAATTCAGTTCATGAGAGAGTTCGCAATATTCCAGATTGCCAGTGATTGAATGACATTTCACTATGATGCAAGTTTTAAAGTGGAAGGATTTCAATCCAATGATTTAATGTGATTGTACCAGCCTCAATGACGACGAGGTTTATCTTTCAAATTGCAACGCCCTAGGAAGGTTCGGATAAAGTTCTAAAAACATTAACGGTCTAATATATCGAATAAAGAAATTACCCAGAGAAAAACCCCAAGGTGGTTTACATAAATCGGTTGGCCCCATACGCTGGGAGGAATGTAGAACCAGGTCAATGTGAACAAAGAGCGAACTACATTAAGTTCGAAAATGTAAAAGTGAAGGACAGTGAAAGTCTTTTATTAAATTTATGTCAACCTATTCGGGACAAAAACCTGTTTGATGTACATATCAGATGAGTAGTCTGTGGATCATTTTGTCGTTAAAGACGTCGAATGTCTCGTGGCATCGCAATCGAATTTAAAAAGAGATACAGTGGAGCAGCAAGGGTCAGAAATTGGGAAGGCATGTCACTTACAGCACTGCCAACGCCAACGAATGCGAAGTATTTTCTATCTCGTAACGAAAGCCTTGTCTCATCAGAAGTCCTGTTATGAAGACTCGCGGAAAAAAGCATTATGGAAAACAAATTTGTGCCAAAGCTCGATTGCGGTCTAAATCAGTTCAACTGGCGCGTGATATGTAACATGTTAGAGATGATTTCGAGACATCCATATTAAGATGCTGGTGTGTAGGTGTATTCCAAGCAGAATTCCACCAACGACGAAATCTATGGTCTGTCACTTCTTCAAGAAATGGGGCTGAAGGTGTGGGCCGCAGTACAAGTTTTAGTATTTGCAAACAAACGTAGGGCAAAGCACATGGCTACACTTAGAGGACGTAATGCAGATTCAAAATTAGAAATAACAAGAATTTTGTAGAAGATTGTGGAACAGTGCAGTAGTTCCATAGAACTAAAATAAATGACAATCACGAATCACTCATTACTCCAAAGATATCTAAATTAATTCGAGGTTACACCAATGAATCATGGCATTGGAATTTATTGTTCCATTAGTCTAAACAATTTTATTCCTTAATATTATCGAATGTTTCCAGAATATCTCCGTTTTATACAAACATCAATTTAAATTTCTTTAGTTTTGTTTTCCCTAAGAAATCTTGTAAAGAACCTGTTATAAACGTTTATTACTAGTGTACTATAAAATAAATATTAAGTTAAATACGTGTAAATATACAGGGTGTCCGGGATTTAAGTATATTACTTAACATACGTGAACATAAATGTAGAAATTTGTAATCTAATTTAAACAAATTTTTGAATGTTTCCGCGTAAAAATCCATCATTGATACAGGCCTTTATACCCATCCTTTACTATAAAACGCACTTAAAAAAATAAATACTACTTTGATTTTGTTGACCAAGTATCATGTTACATTTCTGTTAAAGTACATATTTTCGAGTCAAGGTCGAATAAAAAGTAGTCAACGTATTTTTTTTAAATCATCTCAGTTTGCTTGTATGTAGTATATAACACTATTGCTTATTAATTATAAATATTTACGCCTTAATTATTGTAAACTCATTTAATAAATATTTGAATTTGACAAAAGTTTCATTTACATTAATTTACATGAACATAGTTTTCACAGCATATAAATTACGCAAAATTTAATGAAATTTATTTACCATTTAAATTTTTAACTACTTTCACAATATTTCAATTGTACATGACACGAGTGATTGCAAATATTAATAATACCAAGATATTTATCAAAAAAATTTAATATCATGGTAAAGGGGCTTTGTAAAAGTGAAAACTATTTAAAAACTATGTCTGTATTTAATAACACAATCTATTAAGTAAAAACCTTGTTTTTACTTTAAAAGAAATTATGAACTTGCACAATTAACACACCACTAGAAATTTGAAGGAAGAAAAAATTTTTTATTTTAAACCATAATTAGCGGTTATTTATAATATCTGCGAATATTCATTAATGGTAGTCTGAAATCACATGCGTCACATAGAAGCCGTTCCATCGATTTCGGTCACTGATTAAAAATGTATAGTCGACCAGCCATTTCTTGTTCAACGCAGTAGACCACATTAAAAGACAGGGGTGAACTAAAAACTTCAATTGCAAAAAATTTCGAAATCTTTGCAATTTAGACACAGTGTGCTGCGCATATTAAGATGTGTCTGCTGTTAAAGAAATGCGTCTTATAATTATAAGTTAGTGGAGATAAACAAAGACTTTTAAAACAATTAATTAGTTTCGTTACAATATTTAACTTAGTAACAAGATACAATACTTTTCACTTCCAATATATAAATCTTTCATTTTGTAACTTTTTATTATTTACTGCTTCTTAAATCGGGAGGGATTTCTACTTAAATGAATCGTTTCTTAGCATAATACTTTCAAAAAGCTGACACGTAAGGTGTGTTCCAAAAAATTATCCAGACTAAGTGCAGTATCAGTTTTGAATCATAACTTGATGAAACAATAATTTTTAAGCTACATTTGAACTGATTGTGAACCCTAACATTTGGCGGCATTTTACGATCAATTTAACACATTTCAGTAGAGTAGAGGAAACATATGCTCAAAAACAAATGAAGCGGCTTCAGCATATTAACAAAGAAATGATTACGTCAATTTTGTGTTTTTATACAATTTATTTTAAATTCCGATTATATCTCGTAAAATTTGTTAATTTCGTTGCCTGTGGTGCTTTTCATTTTATTCTATGATACTTATGCATCGATTGAAGGTATCTGAATAAAGAAGATAGATTTGTTCGTATTTTATTTCATGCCATCTATTACTTTCGCCTATATCATTCACACAGCGGTGAGGTAAGGTTTCTAATTTAATTCTACGTTAATTCAGTAATTAATTTCCTTTTTTTGATATTATAGTGTTTTGAATGACTTAGGTCATGACTAGGGGGCGGAATATATGCATTTAAATGCAGCCAAAATATGCGCATATATATGCCTTGTTTGCCTTTAAAATATGCACTTATATGCCTT
>JAHWXV010678204.1:0-12216 GCA_024586415.1 Phrixothrix hirtus
ACACACACACACACACACACACACACACACACACACACACACACACACACACACACACACACACACACACACACACACACACACACACATACACAAACACCTACACACACATACACGCGCGCGCACACACACACATGCGCAGAGACCAATTTCTAGAACCATGTTTTTCGGACTCAGGGGACCTGAAAACGTGTATTTCTGCTAAAAACTGGACATCGAAAATGTTGACCGAAAACATGACTTTCTCTATACTACACTTGATATAGGTAAGAGAAAGTAAAAATCTAATGTATGAGTACTATTGATTGAAAGTTGTTGAGTTAACCGTCACTACTATTGTCACTTCACGGATGATTCTTTCTTCATAGACTTCATTAATGATATTACAAGCGAACCAATGGAAAGTCACTATTTTATAGGTGTTTAACGCCAGTAATATAGTAAACTATTAAACAAGAAGAACGTCTAATTCAAATTGAAAACTATCACCTTGGTAAAACCCATCGCCCCCGGATAATGAAAATATCCTGAAATATAAAAGAAACTATTAATGGCAATCTATGCACAAAGACCTAACAGATTACAACAATGAATGCCGAATTTGTAAGGCACAAAAATGTAACAGAAATCCCATTAAACAGTATTTATAGTTAACAGATACTCATAAAAAACTATTTTGCACCTTTCATCTCGATATACATAAAATTGTATAAAGAAGCTGCTTAGCAATTTTAAAGGTCTTTTCAAAATTTGTTCTAGCTTACCCTATTAAAAGTACAATTTATCTGTTGTCATTGAACAGTCATTTAAGTACATATGTACATTCGTGGTTTCTGCTATAATAATTGATGACGGAGAATTTGATAAAAGCATTTTCCAAGACTTCTTCAGCATACGTAAAATTCAATTTCGTGCTACAACCCGATATCGCCATTAATCAAATTCACCAATCTAATACTTAAATTTGACTACTTTGGAACATGACAGACAAGTATATCTAAACACAATGTATGTATTACATATTAGCCTATAATCACACCACACTCTAAATTTAATTTGACACATTACGAAACCTTATTCAGGTTCAGCGGTAGCAAGTAGAAGCTTCAAATGACATTAGAACGAGATGACTTCTTGCGCATCCGCCATATCTGCAATCCTCAGCACTATCATGCTCACACTTGTGGCAAGAAATTTAATAATCGAAAGTTTAACGAAACAAATTCAGGTTTGAATTAACACTATTTTCACATTAAAGAATTTAACTGAAAACAAAGAATAGTAATTTCCAAAATTAATTGGCATATACAATATGAAATTTACTTTACTAGAAATTATTCAGTCCTTACAATTATTTATAACCACAAGCGAAGGACTAGAAATCGTATTAACCCTCACTCAAAACTATGCCGGTCTATTGAAAATTTAAATAAGGTATCAACCTACCTTAACGATGTTTTGGATAAAATATTAAAACTCCCATATCCTTCCCGATCCAACTATCTACATCTATGCGAGTCCATCATTGTGATTAAATCATGCCAAGTTAACGATAGATTCCCATTTATTTTCGAGATACCTTTAATTTCCAAAAATAATTAATAGCAATTTTTAAACCTAATTCCATTCCAATATGAAATGAATTCCGCATATGCATACCTACCCATTGTTTGGTTCGATATTAACAACACATTCTATCGATTAAATTATTGTACGCTAGTAATACTATTTTGGTGGCCAAAGCGATCACTTTGAGATGCCCAATGACAAATTATACGAAACTCAATTACTTTCATTTAGTACCAAACAAACATGTACTCCCTATATCTTCGATTGAACCTCTACCTGGTTGATTTCATCACTATCGAAATCAATACTAGATATTAAATGTAATTCTAGGATCACTCGAAGAGAATTACAAGGTTCAAATATTTTACGCCTTATCCCAGACTGTAGTGTACTAATAAATCACGGACGTTTGTTATTCACGGTGAAGACAAATTTGACCCAAACTATTGACTCTAAACTTATCAATATCAATCGATTATTTTCAGAACTAAAAAACAGAATTATTTCTAAAATTGACTTAATGCCTATCAACAACCCCTTAAATTAGTTATCCACAAATAAGAATTACTAAGCAAATAGGGTCTAGGCAACCCACTATACGCGAAAATCATTTAACAGCAGTTTTCATAACGAGTATCGAAAGGGGCATATTTCTTTGCGAGTGTGAAGTTTGACGAACGAGGCGTAAACTCACTGAACCAAATCACACAAAAAATGATATTCTGCTTTAGAACGGATATTGAACATTAGTTTTTCAACAACCACCGCCAATTTCATTTCTGAAAGAAGTGTTAATTTGACGTTCGATCTTAAAATTCTAGCGCATACATATAAGAATGCTACTTGTCAACCATAAACATGAAGGGTACAGGTTCTAAAGGACCGAAGTCCATTTTAAGCAATATTTTGGCTGGTGCCGCCATCTATTAGTTTTTGCAATTTACTACCTGCTCATATTCTCATAAATGTCCAAAACTGGTTAATTATTTAGTATTATAGATTTAAAGTTATCGGCATGGGTCCAAAAGGGTTTAAGTCGCGCGTGTTCGTGTCCAAAAGGGGTTTAGTCCATATATACAACGTTATGCCCGAAGCAGTGGTAACGTTACATATAACTCCGGATATTGTTGTTGCTGTTAATACGTTGTTTAATAAAAAATTTATTTTTGGAATATTAAAATATAGAAACAAAACGAAATTAGTGATGCAGAACAAAGCAAGTGACAGCAAAGGTGAGTATGAATCAGTAACAATTAAAAGTGAATCAAAGAAGCGGAAAATTAACGGTAGAGTGGGAGAGCTTATGAAGAAGGTTAGGTTGCACAGTCATGAGGCGAGAGAAAATTGCAAATGTAAGAAATAGTGCTTCGAAAATATTCCATAGCAGGCAAGAAATGCGATAATTAGAAACTTCAATGCACTTTTGTCTTATAACGAACCAAACTTTTATCTCTGAAGTTTAATGTCTATTCTACCTGTTAAAAGATGACGTTGGTTTTACGTTTTTTTAATTTCATTCCAGTGTAATTTGTGTAATTCTGATGTTATCCGAAGATTTGTTAATTTTTTGTTTTAAATAAAGGTTTCTTAAATTTAAGAAAGTAATAAATATCTCTTGAAGAATTGGTTTATCAAAATATTCTTCCTCTGCTATTCAGTAAATTATTATTCCCTTTGGTCTACTAAATATACTACTTATGCAATTTTACATTCTGTCTTTTCAATTGATCGACATTACTACACGTTTCTTTAAAAGTTTTCGCCAGGTTTTGAGAAATTTCTAAGTATTGACTTAAACAGTGGGTTAAATTACTATCTGGGAGTGCGTTAAATAAATCATCATTAACTTCGTTTGTTATATTAAGAACTTTTCTCTTTGTGTACTCATCTAGAAAGTTTGTTATTACAAACATTAGAATTTCAGAATTATTATTACTTCGAGGTTTGCTTAAGGTGTTGACTAAAACACTTTCTATGCCTTTTCCATAGATAACTTTGTAGTTATACCAGTTGGGTTTTATCCACCATCTTATAAATGTTTCTGCCGAGCAAGCACGGTCTAAAGAATTAGGTGGGCCAAACTATAGCTAATAATTCCTTTTCAAGAGTTTCCGCTTCGTTTAGCGTTCTATTCAGGTATGCGAGACGCTCCAACAGAGACGTTACCTGCGCCAGATATTAATGCGTTTAATAAAATAATGGTATTATCAATAAGTGCTCATTTATTGATAAAAGTTTATAAAAACTAGAGCATTCCACATATTCCTGACTTTTAACATCAACTACTTAATACACATATGTCCTTGGTACGTACTTTAAATAAAGGTTTTGACATTTTTGCAAAACCGATTTATAGATTTTCTGTAATATTGCAACAATCCAAGGAAACCTTCCATCTGCGTGGTGTTTTGGGGATTTGAATAATTTTTAATTGCTCTAATTTTATTAGGGTTTGGTTTAACTCCATGTGGCATAGATATGGTTTCTATACACGACATTTCCTTTTTTAGGACTCCAATTTATTCAACTGGATTTTTAAATCTGTTTTTCGCGAATAATTGAATACTAACCTTAAGCTATGTACATGTCCTTATTGGCTTGTATTAAAAACCGTTATGCCGTCAATGTAGACTAACGGTTGTTAACGTTAGGTCTTTACAGGACGCTATTTATTGTCATTTTGAAGCTGCTCAGGAGTGCTTCGGGCCAAATGGTATCCCCAAAAATTTGTAATGACTATCTAAGTGAAATGAAATTTTAGGAATGTCCTCTTTGTTTATCACGATCTGATCAATACCTAAAGCTAGGTTCAAGGTCGAGAGGTACTGATATCTTCTCATTTTGTCAAATATATCATTAAGGTTTGGTAAGGGGAATTTATCATTTATGGTATTTCTATTTAACTTTTTATAGTTAACTTCTATACGCCATTTTTGTTTCCAGAAGCATCTAGCCTCTCAGGCACTATCCAAATAGTGGACGACCAAGGGGAATTTGAATTTCTAATTATTGTTTGTTCTAACATTTTACAGAGTTTGGAATTTATCTCTTGCCTATTCACCTGTTGATACCTATAAGGTTTAGTATAAATAGATATTTCATCCTTAGTCCAGATTTGATGCTTGGTTACATTTATAAACATTAAATCTTCATGTTTTAGGTCAAATATGTGAATATACTAGTTTACTAGGCTTTCATTTGGTACCATTTCTGCTATATTCAGACGATTAGATCTAATTTTCGAAATATCGAAATTTAATTTTTTAATTTTATATAAACTTAAATTAGGAGTAATTTTTAAATTATTTTCGTCTATGATTTCGACGTTTAACGATTTCCATAATTTAATCGTTTTTAATTCATTAGCGGAATTTATAATTGCAGGAGTGTATTGTTTCTCGCAGTTAAGATACATTCAGGGATTATTATACTCGTACTTGAGACCTGCTAAAAGGCATCCCTATGTCACCATTTGGGACATTTACAGAAATTTTAATTATTTTGTCTGTGTTGGGCTCTGCAAATATATTTAATTATCATTGTTCGGTATATGGGTTTTCTTGCGTAATAAATAACTTTATCTTAACAGTAAGGGGTACTTATGAGTCCATTATATGTATCGATTATGCTTTATGATTTGCAGGGGTTTAGGTTGTCCATTTCTAAAAGTAAATCGAATATTTTATGAAATTTAAATAACTGAATTAATATGGATACTACTGTACAATATTTTTCCGTTAACGCACCGTGAACCTTGGAATTCTAAATCGATAATTGTTTATTTATTTCTTAGCGTTTTTAAATGCTATTGTAGGGTTTATGAAAGATTTCGTACCACTTGAATCTATTAAAACCGTAAAATATTTGCGCGATTCATTAATCGAGTCGAATATTTGAGAGTTGTTCTTCCGAGTCGTTTTCTAAAAAGCTTCCAGTTTCATAGTTCGGACTGTTTCAATTGTTTACAGGTACGCTTTTGTTAAATTTTTCATTCAAGGTAAAGTTTTTTTTGATAATTGTCTATCGCAAAATTCGTAAATTGTCTGGATAGTCCCGTTTGCGTATTGTTAATGCAATTACTCATTGGATTTGGCTTACAATAATTCTTGGTTTTGATGAACTTTGGCTTTAAAACTCTCTATGGCGTGTTGTATGCGATACATTTCACAAATTTTATAGACTGGACTTGGTTGCTGAATAAAATCAGTAAAAGATACTCACCGCTCTCCTTCGGTGCAGGTGGCGAAGTACTAATTGCATTCCTCCGAATCTCCCTTTCTACTTGTTATAGAAAGGTTTGCGCTGTCGCTACTGCTAGTCCTATGGGCAATAATAACTTCTTCTTTTGACTCAGTGGTCCCCGTTAGGTGACTTTTGGTCCTTTACTTTTCTTCGATAGACAGAGTCGCCATGGAATATTGTCTTCTTGTCATTGTAAGCGAACTAAATAATTAAATACAATGTATCAATTCGTTTATTATTTTTATTTAACGGAATTTCAATATTTCTACTATAATCTATACTCTAAACACTAATGCACTATTTACTCGATGATCTAACGTAGTCTCTAGTATTCTTTCATACTTCTGATGTACACACTCTCTCTCTTTCTCTCTTTCTCTCAACTAATATTCCTGTTGCCTTACTTATACTAAAATTTACTCCCTCTCTTTCATACATGGCGTATTACTAAAACCTATTAACTAAGACCAGACTAGGTTTGATTATAATCCTTGTTTTGGTGTAAAAGATTTTCATTTTGAAGTTATTCATTTATTTGGCAATGGGATTGCTAAGTTTTATTCATAAACGGTTTATACGGGTTTGCTTCAGTCATATCAATGCTGTTATCAGAAGAATTGAAATTTGCGGTTTATTTAGAACTAGTTTGTTAAAGTTTTGTTTATACTACGTAAGTGCTTTATTACTTTCGATAACATTATTTACATTTTCATATTGAAAATCACTCATATTTAAAACCCGATTTAAATTAACTGGATTCTTAGCTTGCATATATTGACCTACAAGATTCATCTGCGTTTAATAATAGGCACTTCTAAACTTAAAATTTTAAAATAATTAACCAATGTTTTCGCTTCATTAATTTGAACTTTAATATTATATGAGATCTGAAAATTCAGCAGAAGCCTTAACCTATTGTGAAAAACAAAAGCGGTTTCATTATATGTTTGTTTAAAGTCTTCTAGTTCCATATTTAAGATATACGTACCCCTTTTATCCCAATAGGCATCAATTCACGCATGCTTTAGTGTACTAAAGTTATGAATGAAGTAATTGGAAATACTTATTGCCGATTAGTTCTCTATGAATCTTCGATAGAAGCCTAGACATTAGATGTTCGTTCTGAAAATCCTTCGAACTAATCCTTCATTAATTTCTAAAACTCTAGGGTAGCCTTCTACCTCCTAAAAGGTTGGAACCATATATAAGTATTACTTTTTAAGTACTAAGATTTCGACCTTTACTTCTTTATTTGTAAATTGTTAATTTTATCGGCTATTTCGTCAAATTCAATTTATTATTTTTATACTTGGGTATTACTTTTAAACCCTTTATTCTATATTCTATAGTAGCAGTAGTGGTTATTTTATATTTCGTAGGAACGTTGCGTGATCACTCCCTCGGTTCCGCTAAATAAAGACATAACGTTTCTTTTAATACTTAAGATATTTTTAATTTAATAATAAGATACGCTGAGTCAAAGTCATCAAGATCAGTTTCTAACAATATTTTAGGACCTCTAAAAGCCAATATATAATCACAACAGGAAACAGCGAAGTGCAATGGTCTGGACTTCCATCAGTTCCGTTTTTGGATTATTTGCCTTAGTTTCATGGTCCCTAAGAAAAGTAGAAATATTGGATGGAGTTCACGGTTCTGGACTTCCCACAACTTCTTTTTTATTTTTGCAGTTTTGTTTCTAAAAAATATGATTAATTCACTCAAATTTTTTAGGCTGCAGGTTATGTCAATTTGGATCTCTTTTTTGCATGCCACTGACTGAGTGAGATAAGCTTTAACTTCGTAGTTCATTTAGAAAACACAATTTTAGAGTTATCTTTATATTACATATATAATAAAGTAGTTTATAGAAGTAATAAATGCATTTGAGTGTTTATAATGTTCTGTGCGCTGAGCGTTGCACTGATAAAGTATTTATGCTGTCTTATCACTATCACATAACTTGCATATATTTGCATAAGATTTTAGCAAAAATATCAAGCATAACTATAAATATATACTACTTCTAGTAAATATACATTCGTATATTGGTCAATGCATACCATAATATTACACTTTAGGAAAGGTATTGAACTATTTATAATCATAAATGTACTATATTGTTACCATTTACCATTAAAGTATATCATCTATTCTATGAAATATCTAGTTTTGGTTAAAGTATGAATTGTAGAAAATAAAAATAAGATCTTACGGTTAACAAGAATATGTAAGTGAAATAAAATTAATTTTTCCTTAAAATTTGAATCAAACGGATTTTTTTAACCGTGTTAAATCAAATGAGATCGTGTTAAAATGAAATTGAATTTATTTCTTGTAGACCATGTTAAATCGAAACCGTCTAAAAAACCGAACTGGGGGTATATATATGTTTTATACTTGTGTTTTGTATAAATTTGCTAAAAGCGTTAGAGGTAAATATTGATGACCTATCGAATATTAACTAGCTCGGCTTGTTATATTCCTAGAAATAAAAATGTAAATGTTTAAAGTTTCCTTAGTGTTAGCTGAGTGGCACGCGAATAATCGTATAAATTTTGTAAATCCATCTACGACTAAGAAAATATGTTGTTCGCGAATTGTGGCGGCAGCTAAAGGACCTAATTGATCGATAGGTGTTGTCTCGAAGGGGAAAATTTTCCCGAATTTGAGAAATATGTAACACATTCAAGGCAACGCGAGGTGTAATGTTTCATAACAGTTTTTCGATTTGGAAACTAATACATTCGTATAACAGTTTCACGCTTTCCTGTTAAAACCTATAATGCCAATTTCGTCATGAGCTGTTTCAATGACATTAGGTACCTTAGGAGAAAAACAAATATTATGTTATCTATTTAAAGTGTTTTTCTCTAATTATACCTTAATCTTTTCTATTTTGATATCGAATTGTTATTTTAGAGCTGATATTTTACAAAGGAGCTCTCATATACAGGTAATACTCTTCGACACCTGGTGAGTTCATTTACGTGTTTCATTCTCACGTTGACGAGATATCCTACTTTATAGTTACGATTTTCTAAAAATGGTGCCCATCTCATAATTTAGGATTTATGTCTCTATTATTTAAAATTAGACGAAAACCATTGAAGTATGTACGAGCACGCGCAAGCTCAGGTGCACAAATACGCACGCGCACACGCGGACGCACACGCACACGCGAACGCCAACACACCCGCGGGCACGCACGGACACCCACCCACACACACACACATACAAGCGCGTGCGCGCGCGCACACACACACTCACAAACACACACACATACGCACGTGCATGCGTTGAAGCGAGCCGTCGGAGGACATTTTCAAAGTTAAGCAATTTTTATTTAAATCAATGGATTATTGAAGTTATTACATAAAAGCTGAATTGTACTGCTTTAGTGTGTATAAATGGTAGAGTAGTGCATGCGTTGTTTCGCTCTAGATTTTACTTCAAAAAGTAAGTTCGGTATTAACGTTTTATTTTGAATGCCGCATCTAGTTAGCAGAATATTCTCAGGCAAAGGTAATATATTGCTGTTTCTAGTGAAAAGAGTTGGAATATTTGATGTCACTTTCTAAATAACAGCGCTGAAATTCGCAATTTCTACCATTTACACACACTATGTTGCAGTAGTTGTTACATGACCTACTGAAGATTTTTACTTTCTTAGTATGCTAGATAGTTTGAGGGATGGCTTGCGGTGTGGTCTGTCAAATATTTTTGTACAAAGTGTGTAATATGTACCTCAAATTTGACACAAAATACTTTTAGTGTTAGTCACAATTTGTTTGGTTCATATTAAAAGTTATTTTTGCTTAAACAAATTCAGCTACACCTTAATGATATTTATTTTTGCTAAGTATCAAATTTAAAATTTCTTGTTAGCACCCCGTATATATTTAAAATTTATTATAATAGCTAATGACATAAAATACACTGTATTTAGATTTTGTCATTCATTTCCTGCATATATTTATAACTAAGAGAAGCTAACACATTTCTTTATTGACAAAATGGACACCTGATTAAGTAACGAATAGTTTTGTAAACAAGTCGAACATAGGGAACGAACTATTTTAATATTTCATTATATGTTAATATTAGTCGCTATACATGCATATTCAACAATTTCACTAACAATATTTGCACCTTACTCTTCCAAAGTCAAATTTAAATCGTTTTTTTCAAAAATTTAAAGAAGTATTCAATAGATTGGGCTGGTGTATCGGATGTAGAATAATTGTTTAGCTTTTGTTGTTACGAGGATAACAAGCCACCATTTTTTTTCGGTGCGTTCCTAAATTCGATAGACATAAAAATTTGACCTGCGTTGAATACAAATAAATTTTAATTTGTTTATCTAGTTCTTCTACATTTGTTTAGTGCAAGTGTTAGGTGAATTTGAAGATTTGTTAATTTTATGTAATTAGGTTCCCTGCTGCATTAACGTTACTTAATAATTTTAACTTGCAGGTTTTTTTTGTATATATCTACACATTCTAAACGTTTTCGTAAGTTATTTTTACGTTTTTGTTCCTCTTCTAAAAATTTTGGATGGAATTAATAACCAAATAACAGTTATGATAATTTTGCATGACACAAATTTAATCGCATTTAAAGTAACCGCAATTTAAACAGAGTTGCAGCCGAGGTTGCAAACAAAGTGCACTCACCCTGAAACCCTGTCCTGTTCCTTTTCCAATAACATTTGTAAATATTCCTGTATCCTCTGTAAATTGTACAACTTAGTTTTAGATATAACTTGAGTATTGAACTGCACCGAAAAAGCTTGCAAAGCATATAACGTACAAAACCCTACCCTACTTCGATGTAGAGCTTTTACCCAAGGCAATTATCACAATCTTATTATAGTAACATTGTTGGGTTACATAGTAAGATTGCGTTACAAGTGGTATACATTTTCAATGCCTATAAATAAATTTAATTGCAATTCCGTCATTTTTAATGTCGCCTGCCATCTAAGGCTTGGGATTGTAAAATATTTGGTTAGATCTAAATTATACGTGCTAATACAGACACTTCTGAGATGCATAACTGTAATGTGTGTATCTTAAGCTATAAATGAAATTAGCTTATTAAATTTCTACCTTTAAAAGTTTTCCATTCTTTAATCATATATTCACGTTCAGTTTTTGTAATTCTTTCAATATTCAAGAAATTGTACAGATCCACTTTATTTGAAAGGCTCGCTTCATTTGAACATTGATCGTTTTTCAATTACTTTGCAAGTTTTTCGAAGGTTGCTTTCATAAATCGCGTAGTTTCTAAAATCTTACCTTCATATGAGTAATGTTATTTTTATCTACATACTCATCTAGGCATTGCGATTTTGCAAATACTATCTATTTTGACCTCTTCTCTAGATTAATTCTCCTTTTTGCGGTATCACATCCTAATTTTTTATCAATAAATATGCATCGTAATTA
This sequence comes from Phrixothrix hirtus, assembly GCA_024586415.1. Taxonomy (NCBI): domain Eukaryota; kingdom Metazoa; phylum Arthropoda; class Insecta; order Coleoptera; family Phengodidae; genus Phrixothrix; species Phrixothrix hirtus. The sequence continues at coordinate 11,262 of JAHWXV010678204.1, forward strand.
GACATGCTATTGAAGAATATTGAAATAATTTTCGATACTTTATAACTCATATTACTTCGACTCTGGGCTGCACCGATAAATATTGATGTTAAATGATCATGTTCACTACTTTTTCTGACAAATTCAATCGTTTATTATAGATATTGCAAATTGATACAGTATTTAACACATGTCGCTCTTCTATTCCAAGTTTATCTGTAGGCAGTACTACTTTTAAAACATTGTTGTATATTTTCTTAATGTGTGACGTTACGGTTTTCTCTAATTACTTTGCGGGGAAAATTATTTATATTTTGCTTAAGTAGACAAAAGTCTTGAGGCCAGATTCTTTCTTTCCATCATCTTTTGAAGGAGGGCTTGGTTGTTCATAACTAGTTAAATTAGTGGATAAATAATAAGGTAATAAACCTTTATAAGTTATATATTACAAATAAAAACAAATGAATGATTAATTACAAACTAAAAAGTATTTACAAGATAAGTACGAAAATTTTGGAATAATTATGTACAAAATAAAAACGAAAGATTCAAAACTATTATGTAAACGCTCCCTGATACTAAAACAAATATTGACAAAATGAACTAAATGAAATAATCGTTTAGCTATTCATTTGTGTCTACAGAGACGGCAATGAAATATTGACTTTTAGTTCGTGAAGCTCGTTTAATGAATGTACATAATGAACATTGTCGATAGCGATCGGTTTGTTTCGGCTAGTATTAGCTTCAGCAACGGACGGATGATACTAATGAACTAGTATGAGGGTTGCCTTTTAAGTAATTACAAAAAATAGGAAAGAAAACAATTTTTTTGGAACAAACTGTTTTATTGTTTTTCAAAATATTCATCTTTAGGTTTTATACACTTTTGCATGCGTTCAAACCACTTCTCAAAGCATTTTTTCCACTCTGAAGTTGGTATCTCAAAAATGTGGTTTTCAAATGCTTCAACGGC
>JAHWXV010678227.1:0-14815 GCA_024586415.1 Phrixothrix hirtus
TTTATACGAACTGCTAATTATGAAACATCCCAATGAAGCTGCAATCACTCAAGAAGACAGAGATAACTATAGAAATATTTTATTCAAAACGTCCGTTTATCGACGCCACTTTGAACCTACCGAACAAGTAAAATCTAACAAAGGTTATAAGTACTTGTATATTATTAAGCCGATACTTGAATTCACGTTACAACAATGAAAACTAAAAGAAAACGAAGCAAAAAAGAAACTTACGGCTAAAACAGGGACCGGGATTGTAGGAAGACAACTGTTCAAGGAAGTACACAATAATAGGAGAATCGATTATGGATATTGGGATAATGTGCACGAATAATTCGACAAATTACAACTTTTGTGGACAGAAAAAATAGTAGAATATACCGGAAATGATAACCAGGTAATATCAATCTTAGAGGAGTTAGCGGAAGCCGGTTACATCTAAATGCCTAAAACTAATGACTTCTTACATATTTCTAATGATAATAAATAGTTAGTTATTCGAATATCTCTTTATTACCATGATGAGTATCGACAAATTTGGATACTATCGACATCAACATTACGATATAAAGAGTGTTAAGGGACAACCGGGTACTGATTTCAAACTAACTGATGAAGGTCACATCACTTTGGAAAATAACAAACTGACGAAAGTTGCAGGTCCAACACTTTCAACAAACGTTGCTAACAAAGCGTATGTTGATGCAATTACAAATAAACTATTGGACGATATAAAAGCGAACAAGGAAATAATCGATGATTATTATATTAATGCTAAAACTAACCTCGACAACGACGTCAGCACATCTGATATAGCTAAGATATATGAATATATCAATTCAAACAACCTCGATTACGTAACTGAGGCAGATTTAGCTAATTGTATTGATGGCGATGTAAAACTGTATATAGAAAATTATCTGAAAAGTGATCTGCAGCAACAATATATTAAAGCACACTACGACATACTTAAGAATAATAGTTATACATAAAGGATAACATGATATAATGTTCAAGCAACAAATTGTGAAAGAGTTACATAAACCTGCTAGAAGAAACTTTCCAAGAAGACGTACGATAGTTAAAGGTTTCAGTGGCCTATGGCAGTTAGATTTAGGCAAATTCTTGAAGTATTCTAGAAAAAATAAAGGGTACAAGTACATTTTGGTTGTAATCGATTGTTTTTCAAAGTCTATGGACACGAGCTTTAAAATCATAATCCGGTGGCTTCAGTTTTAACAGCAGATAAACGAATTCTTCATAATTTACAAACAGATAATGGAAAAGAATTTTATAATAGTAACTTTGCAAATTTAATGAAGACCTACAACATAAATCATTATTCCACATACAGAGTGAAGAAAGCTTCGATGGCCGAACGTGTTATTAGAACCCTTGAACAAGATTTGTACAGCTTTTAACCTTCAAGGACACTATCGATGGATAGACATATTGGATGATGTAACGAAGTACTATAATAACCGCAAACATCGTACGATCGGACTGAAGCCCAAAGGATGTAACTTTTAAAACGAACTTGGACGATGTCTACGGCAATTTAAAAATATTCGTAAAAAATCGCTATAAAGTCGGAGATGTTAGAATTAGTAAATATAAAAGTGTTTTCGATAAGGTCTATATACCGAATTGGTCCAGCGAACTATTCAAAATCGCGAAAATTCAAATAATGAATCCAGTAACTTATCAAATAATTGATATGCAAGATCGATCCAATCTCGGCGGATTCTACGAACACGAACTACAGAAGACCGCACACGATGATGTCTACCTGGTGGAAAAGGTGTTGAAACGTAAAGGAAAGCAAATCTACATAAAATGGTTAGGATTACAAAACCTACCTGGGAAGATACATCTTTTCTACTTAAATAGATAGTTTAACCATGACATGTACTATAGTTAAATAAAATAAAAGAATTCTATGTATATAAAGTGTTTTATTGATTAGCCTGTTACATTTTTTCTTTAAATCATTACATGTTATTGATTAATTTTGGTTCATTGTTGTTGTTATCTTCTTCTTCTTCCGCTTCTTCATGATCATTATCAAGATTATTGTTGAAATATGGCTTAAGCTCACACAGAAATCTTTTCAGGGCGACTTCGCACAGTTCTTTATCGGTAAGTTTACTCTCCAGATAATCTTCACATATCGTGTATTTTACTGTGATCTCAAAAATTCTTCTGTAGTATAATCAAAATTTATTTTGCAGACACCGTACACAGCTTCGTGTTCTGCATCCTGTTCTAAAGTTCGAAATTGATCCGAAAGTCTTTGAATGGAACTTTTCTTACCGTAGGATTTTGTCCAACCTTCTGCTGCTTACACTGTCCACATTGCTCTTGTTGATACTCGGCTATTGTATACTAATAATACTACATTAAAATTATTGCAACTTTTTAAATTCGAGAATATGCGCTGCATTCACCTTTAGAACATCCTCTGTGCCCAAGAACACTAGGCCGTATCCTATTTATTGAATAGTTTAATATCCTCCTCCGTAGTACTATCTTCAGTTCTATTGGGGATGAACACAATTCCTTCTTCGAGTTTACAACTTACTCTACGTCCAAATTTGGTATATAAACTCTTCATATTGAAGATTCTATATATTTCACCCACCTTCATGCTCCCAATTTTAATTATTGGTTTGTTTTCAAGTTTTGCCACGTTGTTTAATTTTAGCAGGTACATTTTTAACCTGAACACGTCTGCTATGACTATTCAACCTTGGCTGTTTGAAAATATGTTTGAATATATATGATTTGCGCAAATAGAACGTGTAAACTTGATAAGAAACGAGAACATTCAGTTTCACACGATAAGTTGTAGCAATTCAATTAACATTCTAATTTAAGTCTTTGTGATTTGATAAAAAACGTTCTTGATAAATGCGAATTCTATGTTCGTCTTTTAAAATTTTATTAAGGACTTTGTCACATCTATATATTCTATCTTTCAATCTAATTATATCTAGAACCACAATGTCCCAATCACCTTTCCTTGCTTGTTTATATGCATACGACCACACCACTAAATTATATCTTTTATTTTTGCTTTCGTCTATTGTTACTTGTGTTGGCGATTTCCTTATTGGCTGTAATCTGTTCCAGACTCTTCTGAATCGTAATTTTTGCAGTAATCGCATGGAAAATTGTACTCAGAATTCTCAACACAAATTCTAATCATGGCGGGTCCGAGTACGATCGGTAAAATATTTTCCCCATATGGCAAAAACAGTTTATAATATTCTACAGTATCTCGCATAATAGCTTTAGAATCGTTATCCAGCCAATAAACATTAACTTATGTAAATATACCCACACTGAATCTCTTTATTCGAGCTACTACGATACTAAAGTATCATTTTAATTTCATTAACTTTAAAAATAAACAAGTGAATAAAGAAGAATAATTAATAACTATGTTTTAGTCAAAATAAAATTTTAAAAAGGGAAATCGATGTATTTTTTGTGAGGCGAATCGCATATTCCAAGCGAATATCTTGAAGCGTTTATTAGGTTTTCCTCTGTAGCCAATTTATATTGATACCTCAAGTGATTTTCGATAAACTGCAATGGAGTCAATGTGCTATGTACTTGACTTTCTTCTTCTTGAACATTCATGTCATATAAATTATTTTTAAATATATGATAAGGTCGTGTGCACGTCAGTAAATACACTCTACTAATAATGCTTCTAATTGCTAATTATAACTCTAACCCACTTCCAGGCTGATAAGAAACGTGAACATCATTATTTACGTTCTAATTATAAATCTGACTCTTTTCCTGTCTAGACTGATAAGAAAATGCTTTCGCATGATAATTATAATCTAATCTCACTACATTTTCCTGTTACGCTAATAAGAAATGAGGACATCAATAAATAATTGTCTCTCTTTTAGTAAAAAGATGCACATATTCACGCCAGGTTTGATTTTTTTCAATCCTGCGCATGTATCGTCCCGCCTCAAAATGATAGCACACAAAATAGCAGCCGCCCACCCACAAAATGGCCTATTTTCTACTAATTAATTGTCTTTCTTCGTCTCGTTTACAGCAAAAAGATGTACATGTTGTATCCTTACATCATGATGATATTCACACTAAGTTCGACTTTTTAAATCCTGCGCATGCGCCGTCACGCCTCAAAATGGTAGCACAAAATGGCCAACCTGCAAAATGACTGACCCACAAAAAGGCCGCCGCCCACCCTCAAAATGGCTGAATCTTCCCATCACTCACACAAAATGGCCACCGCTGACTCCTCCCACAAAGTGACCGCCGCCTCTCTTCCCATAAAATGGCCGCCAAACATCAAAAGTGAGGTTATGTAGCGGTTTGGTCTGGAATAGGCATACCATACCTAGTCACGATTCTTTTAATAAACAGTGCCATTATGCTCATTAGGAGGTGCGAGTTAATTAGAACCGGTTTTTTCTAAAATTATGACTTCCAACGAAAGAGTTTTATTATTTCCATTGGGTGCATCTGGGTCAACTGAACCAGGAATAATGAATCTAGTCGAGCCTTACAATTAATCAGGAGTTGTGAGTAAATCAAAATTGACTGGAAAGTGGCCTAAAATGTATCATTCTTCTACCAAACATAGTAGGTGTGGGGAAAAACGGACAAAAACCCAAAGTCCACCTTGTTGAGTTTCACGCTTAATAAAGAAAGGATGGAGGGAATGCAGACAGGAAATCTCAAAGTACAAACGAAAGGAAGAAATAATTGTTTAGTAAAAAAGTCCTGTAAAAGTTTAAAGATGATACAAATAGACCCTTCACAAAAGCATGAGAAACTTCAATTTTCTGATATCCAAATGTATATGTACATAAAAGTCTTGCAGAATAGCATTACACTTTAAAAATTTGTAGGGAGTCAGTGTTGTGAAACAGGGTTTAATTAACTTGAGAACAGATTCTAAGGGATAAAGTATGCCGTGTGCGATTTATTCTTTTGACTCTCCGTTTTATAAGCTATAGGAGTGGAGATTCAAGCGTGGTTCCTATTAGCCAGAAACAAGCTTGAAGAGGTACGCATCCAACATTTATTACAGGTTGGGGGAAGTAAACGTAGGTAGCTTTGAGGCAGTGATTCAACCTTTATTAAATTTTTTTGCTTGAACCTTTATACGAGCTTCTGGCACTGTTATATTAATTGTTGGATGGGATGCTGACATAAAGTATGTTGTTTGCGGAATTTAATCATTCAGGGATGTTTAATATTAAAAAATAATTGTCATGAATTATTACATTGTATTATATGCTATGCAATATCATGTCTTAATGAAAGTTAAAGTTTACCTCATTATATGTTAAAGAAATAGTTAATATAGCGCATAGTACTGCCTTGTTATTTGGCATTTACGATATAATATAGATGATATACGAGAAATAATATGCGATGAACAAATTTCGTGTTCGACTGCAAAAAACTTTGCTAATGCAGCATTGCCGATAGATGATCGAATATCTAACAAAGAAGGTGTCCCAAGTACTCCCCCTCCAGTTTTGATGAAATTTGGACATGTTGTAGACAATTCAATTTTGATAACTGAATTTTTTTATGTTGACGGTAATTCTATTATATGGAGTAAAAATTGTCGCTAAAAAGGGCGGTTTTCACCCTCAAAGTAAAACATGAGCATTCAAAGTAATTATGCTTTCGTTTCGTATAAAGTTAAACATTTTAGTATTTGTAACATTTAATTCAGAATTTGAAGCTGCCAATATAGTCTAATACAACCGCAAATTTAGGAACGATTTTTATCATCTAAAATTAGTGTTGACATAGAAAAATAGTGATCTCTTAAATTAAAATATCCAAATTTCATCGAAATTGGAGGGGATACTTTATTATTTTCTTTGTAAACGGGCATAAATCAATTATCAAAGAAGGCGATTAATGCCTTTAAATAATATGCATGGAAGTTGTGGAAAAACTAAAATGCTCAATTAAAGACTTATTCTAGGTTAACGTAATTTCTTGAATATAATGTTGATATCGTCATTAAAATAAAAATATTAATTCGCACCAACATGTCTAAGAATAAATAAAATTGTATACACAAATAAAGTAAATTAACCATTAATGTAAATTATTTCTTTGTAGTATTACTTTAGGCTAGGTTGTTAAAATAATAGAAAACGGTAGATTTGCTAAACAAATGAAAAGGTCCAAAGTAAAGCGTGGCCGTTTTAATAGATAGTATATTTAAATTTTGCAGGGATCCCTAAGCTAAAATTTAATTCTAGGTTTCTGTAAATTAACGTGGGAGCCGACAACAAAATTTAAACTCATCGATTTAAATTCTTAATGCAGTCACTGAATTGGATTAACTAACACTGGAAAAGTTATATAAACATCCAATAATCAAAAATTTCGTCTTTCCTGATCAAAAAATCGATGAAGCATCGCAAAGTTACAGTACCATTATTCAGTAACCAAGTCAATTTAGTCAAAGGCCCGGTGCTCAGGTCATCGTCATCAATTACATTAGAGTAGCAACAGATTACAATTAATTTGTTACATATATGAACATAGGGGACTCAAGTCCGCTCTAAATCTAAGCAATTAATTTCCATACGAATCAGCTTGTGAAATAAACAGCGTTGACATTGAACACGCCAGAGATCTGCTACTACAATGGTAAGGTTAGTTTTCAATTCAAGCAAATTAATTAAAATTCAGGAGTGACGCAAAATGCGAAATTTCAAAAGATATTCAATTACATATTTAAGATATTTGATTAATTTAAATCTAAATAAAGGTGTACAATTCTAGAATTCATTCAGAATTTTTTTTATTTAAAAGCCAGGTAAATTACAGCTCAGAATCTTTACCTAGACTATTTTAGTTAATTCTTTAGTATTAGAATAAACCTTTTAGTAACGAATATTTTGTTTTCTGTAAATATAAAATTTTGTTCATCTAAACTGATAACAACTAAGACGTAAATTAAATACTTTTAACATAATTTAATTTAATTAATCACATTACTTCCTTTATTGCATTTTTATTATTTTTTGTTTTATTTTTATGTGCCTATGATATATAATTTTTATTTTGTATTTTAAACTGACATTGGTATTTGTTCGAACAAAATAACAAAGCTTAATTTTAGCAATAAACTTTTAACAGGTAAAAGCTAGATAACTGTACTCGTGTCATTCAAGCCGCAAGTTAGAGCTACCGTAAACGTAATGAGTTGACCGTTGACCCAAAGTTAAATAAATAGACAGTCGCTTAATCAACTAAATAATTGTAGTAAATAAATTATACAGTTGCGACCATCAAACAATAACATCGTTTTGATGGCACCTCTCATATATTCAAAAATTTGCAATAAAATTTTCTACTTCATCAATTTTTAAAGACTGTACCTTTTTCTTATAAATTAAAATACTACCAAATTTGAGAGTTTCAGTAGGCTTTATATTCTATTCACTTTCAAGATAAATCAAATTTGAATAAATAAATGTACTAATGTTCGTAATTTCTAATGCAAGACCCAACATAATGTTAGTGGTTTACCGTCATTCTGAATGCACACATATAGAAAGGAAACTTACGCACTTTAGAGAAAAAATGTTCGATAATTAATTGCTAACGAAACTGTGTGAAAAACATGTAGCATTAATGAAGCGTAATTCGTTGATAGCATATACGAACAGTTCCATTTTTAAAAGTACTATACATTTAATTTAGCAGTTGATATGTAAATTAAACTGATCCTTATTAAAATAAGAATTAAAATATAGAAAAGTAAAATTGAATAAACATACTAGTTATAGAATTAACAGAATTTTAATTTTGATCCTTTTTTCAGTATAAGGGACGGAAAAAGTGAACTATAAAAATAAGAACATAAGATGCTGTAAGACAAAATAATAAAAAATAAAACAGGCTTTAAAGTAACTGAAATTAAATTAAAACTAAATTTCATAACGGAGAATCTTTAAGAATACTAAATCATATTTAATAATGTTAAGTAGGCCAGCTAAAAAGGGACTAGAAATTACGTGTTAATTTAACACCAAACTTTTAAATCGAATAGCCATGATTTAGCTTTTGAACGCAAACGGACAACATACGTTATCTGACGTACGAATAAATCAGTAATAAATTAAAAGTAGAAAATGGCAATAAACAGTGTAATCTTTTCGAAAAATATTTATTTTCGAGGAAAATAATCCGTGTATAGTTATTTATCGAATAAACACATTCCCTTCGTTACTTCGATACTTGTGTAATTTTTCATATACCATACAAACATTTTTGACCATTCAAACTACATTTTATTATCGATTTTATTTGCCCAAAAACTTTTTTAGCTTCACGTAGTTACGAATTATTCAAATAAATGTGACGTTACTTTGATTAAATGTTAATAATAATAATCATTGTTATTCATAAAAATAAACTACAAGGAGAAAGTTTAGCTAGTTATTTTTCCACATCACCTTGATTACAATAATCAATTTAATTAATATTTAATAGTTGCACTGTTCATAAAGAGGAATAAAATAATTTTAAACAATAAAAATTTGGTGTAAGACAACACATGACTTTTCCTTATCCCTTTTCTAAATGAATTTGAAGTTATTGACTTTAGTTATTTTCCTATACACCTATACTGTAAACTCTAAAATTAATTTAAAAGCAAAAATAATTCATCCATTTATACTAAAAAGTAAATAGCTATCTTTTGGTAACTATAATTGTAACGACTACGACTACCACTACCTATTCAACTAAACTTGCAAAAAACTGCTTAATACCAGAGATTTTCCTCGATAACTCGCTTCAACGAATTTTCTCACAGAAACTGATTAGTTCTAATAAAACGACATTATATGTATGAGAAGTTTAAAAATAATTTTTGAGATATTTTCGAAAAAAATCGCAAGAATATAGTGTCACTTCCGGTCACTCGTACATATCAGGATGGCAATAAACTTAAATATAAAATTTCACTTTTCTACGACGTTTAGTTTTAAAAAAATGTTGACCACATACATACACCCACCTACACATACATACACACGCGCGCGCGCGCACACATACACTCACACAGAGGTAGGCAGAGAGAGAGAGAGAGAGAGCGAGAGAGAGACGCATAGACACCCACTAACACGCATAAATACGCACAGGTATATACAAATATGCACGACACACAGATAAATGAGGCACACACGGCACATACAAACACACACAGACGCACAGACAGACAGATCAATTTCTAAAAACATGTTTTTGATCTCAGAGGATCTCGAAACATGTATGTCCGCTAAAACTTGGACGTCGAAAATTTTAAGCGAAAATGACATTATACTACATTTAGTATAAGTAAGAGGAAGTAATGAATAATATAAGACTGTAGGTTTGTACATGATGATGTTAAACACTGCGTAATATTGTATAATTTCAGCTAATAGGTGAGTGAACGCAGAAAAGGTGTGTTTTATAATTCAGACAGGGGTAAAACTGGAATAGTTTGAAAGCTCATTATATCATTTTTATATTTATCAGTTGTTGGGTTCGACGTATCTAGATTAGCTATTGCTAATTTTATTCTTTTATTCAGTTGTATAAAGAAAACGCGCTTTTTAAATGTTGTTGTTAGAGTTGAATTCTAGTCAATGATTCAAGATGACGTAGAAATTATCGAGAGGTGAGTGAAAAATCGTAATAATTAGGAATTTGATAACTTTTTTGAGTTTAAGTATTTGTAATTTTACCGTAATGTGACTAAAATTTTATTTTGACGTTAATAACCCTTTCTATTACGAGTTAACTTGAAGATTGCTTATATATTTCAATTTTTAATAAATAATGGGCATAGATAATTATTTTCTCTTCAAAATGACATTTTACTGTAAACTATTAGGGTTTTTATAAGGTAGAAAGCAAAGAATTAAATATATCTTAAATACTTGCTACAGAATTACTTGTTATTTAAATAATTTAAACAAATTGATTAATTTGTTAAATAACTGGCATGCCCAAAGTAAAGATAATTTTAAATTTTTAAACTGCAAAGCCATAAATTTATCAATAAGTAAGATATCTGAGAAATAATTTACATATAACGTCCATTAGAACGAAACGGCTGTACAGGATCTTAACTTTTCTGGCGATCAAGGAAAGTGAACTTGATGTAAAACACGGTAGCGATTCTCGGGAGTCTTATTCGATCGCTTTTATTGTCAGCTTGCCTCTGTTTGAGATTGTTGTGGATGGTAAATAATTTTTCAAGTGTGATAAGTCACTTTTAAATAATAATATTAGATTAAATGCCACATTTTTAACTTAAATAATTGAACTTCGAATAAACAGTATTACATAATAATATTTTATATATTATCACTTACTTTTAGTATTGTTTTTGTGATCATTAGGTAAATTAATTCGATTTTTTTTAAATACATTAATTAAGGAAAGGAAGGTGATGAAGACATTATTTTTCATAGTTAAAATGATCTTTGTTATTATATAAAATTAACCTTTCATTTAATTGTCTATACAGTGTAGAATTATATAACACATTTACATAATTCACGAATATTTAATAATAAATTCATTATTGTTATATCAAATATGTAAGGAAATTAGGCGATTGTCTTTGATATCTAAATAGGTTTTAATGATAATAATTTTAGACGTTAATAGAATATTTTGGAATTTTGTATACTACTTTGATAGAGAAACTTGAAAGGATTCGCTTTCTGAATACATCTACTTAAGTAAGGAGGACACGTACTGGAACTAATTCACATATCACTTAGGAAAAACATATATGAGTATAATAAGTATACCATATTAATATTATAAAAATGTCTTACACCATCTATTTAATTTTAGCTACAAAACTAATTATATTTAATTATACTATGTTAAAAGGAATCAAAAGTAATTGATTGCACAGTAAAATTACGTAAAAAATCTTATACAGCAACTATACGTAATAATCTGTTTTAGTAAACAATTTAGGTAATACTATAATATGTAGCTAATTAATCCAAAAATTTGTTCAGAATCTTTTAATAAATACATTGATTTAAATTTTCGTGTATTGCAACTGTATCTACAATCATGAAATTCTGTATGCATTGTTTTTTAAATTATAGATATTTAATTGCAATAAATTTTCTGTATAAAAAGCGTTAAAACAGTTGGTAAAATGTTTCATTTTTATTAATTACAAATATCGTTTCCATTTTATTAAATATAATTATACAAAACTATACATATACAGTGAGGTTATATATTTTCTGTTCTGCTTAAGATGTGAGCTGCAAAATATTTGAATTGTAATTTTTTGTCCTATTTTTTTAATTGCCTGTATATTTCAGGTAAAAACTAATCTTTTAATTAAATTTAAAAGAAATTTTAGACTATTAAATATTTTAACATTTATGAATGTAATTAAATTGTTATTTGCTGCTAAAAAGTAAATATTTTTCCCATTATAAATTCACAATTTATGACAAATTAGTACGAAATATAAGGTAACGTCTAAAGTGAGTGCAGTATGTCGGAAAGACAAATTTCATCTTTTTTTCGTGGTAAATTTCGATTCCTTCACAACTAATTTCCACGCGACAGAAACATTTAGATGATTTAAAATTGCAACATCTATATTATAATGTATATTTTGATGATTAAACATCTGTATGGTGACAAACTATACCAGGTGATCCCAATTAAGTACGCGCATTGGTAACTTCTTTATTTTTGAAGCTACAATAGCAGTCAAATTAATGAACTAATAGGTTTTTCCTTCCTATTACAATTGTGGAATTGGAAAAACAATTGAACATGTCCTTTTTGAATTTTTAGACAAATTAACAACTTTTTAAATGAACACCCTGTATATTATATTTTTTTATAAAAGATATCTGAATTTAGAATAAAAATGATTGTAATCAAATTTTCGCTAGGATAAAAAATAACGGAATTATAAGGATCTACACTAATGGAAAAATAACTTAAAAAGGCTATGTGGAAACAAATGGCAATAACTTATAATGAAGATATGGGACATAAAGAACTACATTTAAAAACAACACAATTGATTGATATCAAACAACAAAATACAAAAACATATTGATTTTAAAGCCGGTAACGCTACTTCAGAATAGGTTCGAAAATTCCTCCTCGTTCCTCAATACATTTCCCAGTTCGTTTCAGGACAGCTTGAATACTTTTCAATAGGACACTGCCATCTATTTGATACAGATCTTCTCGAACTACATATTTGAGAGCCTCAACAGTATCGTACCGTCTTGAATAAATTTAATTTTTAAGCTAACCCCACAAAACAAAATCAAGTGGGATCAAATCAGATGACCTTGGAGGCCATAAAATGGGTTCATTGGTTTCAATGAATCTGTCATTAAAAAAATTGTTCAAAGATGAGTGGCTTCCCGATAGTTATGAGCAGGTGTTCTATTCTGCTGGAAAATAACATTTTTCCTGCCAACAAGATCTAGTTCATTTAACAAATTATCCAATATCTCTCGCATAAATTCTTTCACCGGCGAGGGAGCCTTCATAAATAAAAGGTACAATGATTCTGAATTATATTATTCTACACCAAATATTGAAATTAAAACGATTTTGAGGAGCTCTTGGATGTGCTTTCAGGGGGTTTTCTCTTGACCAGTAATGACGGTTCTTTCTGTTAAACATTCCACAATTTGAAAACTTTGACTCAGCGCTCCATAGAATATTTCGACAGTTATTAGCATATTGTTGGCAACAGTTGACATACCAATAGCAAAAAAAACATTCTTCTTTCAGGATCTCCAGACAGTAATATTTGAAGAGCTTTGTACTTATAGGGGATAAATTTATATTTTTTAATTATTCTATGAATTGAACCATAACTTAACATTGAATATCTAACAAGTTCCCTTATTGAGTTCTCGTGATTAGCTTAAAAATAACCAAGAACTGGAATATCTACTACCTCACTAATTATGCATTTTTTTTACCCGCTTCTTTGCAAAAATTTTCTCGTTATTTCTAAACGTTCGGTAAAGTTTCAAAAAATATCGACGATCAGGTTGAGTACAAATTTCAAAGTTGGGGAGGGCTGGCGGGTGGGGGGGATGTCGCCATATTTGTGGGGCCATTTTGTTCCCCCTGCGTACTACGGAAACAGTTTTGGCCATTTTTTGATATCGCTTCATATAAACAAAATACGGCCCATTGAAACTTTTTAAAAAGTCATCCGGTATATGGTGATAATGTCCATGATCTAGTTGCCAATATAAGCCAAAAACTTAGCAGTACCAAAAGTTGGTTTAACGCTAACTGCTTAATAATTAACCTGGATAAAACATACGCCATACTATTTTTAAGCGATGGATAGGTTAAGTCTCTTTCACTAACCTTGAAAAAAACTATATTAAATTAAATAAGGTTAATTCGACAACATTTCTGGGGCTAGTAGTAGATAATCAATTACAATGGAAAAATCACATTAATCAAATTACAAATAAATTACATAAAACTACCTTTTTCTGTCTTAGACGACCGAGGTCAATTTGTGAACTATCAACTTTAAAAAGTTTATACTATGCGTATTTTGAGTCTATCCTCAGATATGGAATAATTTTCTGGGGAAATTCAATATATTTGCCAAACGTTTTAATACTGCAAAGAAAAGTTCCAAGGATAATCTTTGGCCCAGGTATCAAAAGTAGTTGCAGACTCATATTTCAATTACAAAAAATCTTAACAGTTATTGATATATTCATCTATGAAAGGGCTGTATTTATCTTTGATAACAAACACATGTTCTAAGAAAACTTTGGTATACATAACTATAATACTCAGAAAATATTTTTACGCACTAACACCGCTAAAGCTACAGCATTTTGTAAATCGTTTATGTCTAATTGCATAAAAATTTATAATGAACTGTCCATAATCTAACAAAGCATAAATGGTATTCGAAAATTCCAAAAATCTTTATAGGACTATTTATTTGAAAAGAATTTTTACTCATTGAACGATTTCCGGGATGCCTAATTTATATTTCCATTGTAACCTATTCGCCATTCCACTCTTCATTATTATACTGTTTGTCCTCTTTAATTGTTATTTTATACATTTACTTATACACTTTGTTATTTTATTTATTAATTTATTGTAATGTTATATCATATATTTATGTATTTTATGTTTATTATTGTTATCTTTATATATATTTGACGCCACTGGTAAGTGAATAAATATTTTATCTATCTATCTATATATTTGTTAATTTCTAAACTAACTAAAATGCTGACATTTTGGTTACTTATGTAGTTTTTTTAAGATACATTTAATGGTGTAAAGGTTGTTTACAAACTCCTCGTAGAAATTGTAGTTTAGGGTGAGAGTAAGAAATTGTGTCCTAGCCTTGTTGTGCGTAAATTTTTACTTTCACTTTTCCTATATGAAATTACGTGAAAGAGAAAGTATTCTCGTCCAAAATTTACGATATTGAAATTTTAGTGGAATACGCGTTTTCGGGTCTTTTGAGTACAAACTTCATGCTTTTGTTAATTAGTTTGTGTGTGCGTGTGCACGTGTGAGCGGGCGCGCGCTCATCCATCCGTTCTTGCTAGCGCGCATTCGTCCGTCCGTTCCTCCATCTGTCCGTGCGTTTTAATCAAAATTTTACATATGCAAGTATATCAATGTTCTACATCATTGAAAAGAGAAACAAATTATCTATCAAATGAGTACAATAAAGGGGTACCGTTCCATTAAAAAAATTGAAGTGTAATTCGTT